>JABSNV010001330.1:0-97500 GCA_024085815.1 Flaveria linearis | reverse complement strand
ACTTTCAAAAAACAATATCAAACGTACTTGAAGAGGAGCTTGCTCGTCCATGGGGAGAAAAGTAATGTAATTGCACGATTGAGTTTCACGATAATCATTGTAGCTAATGAAATGTGCGGCATACTGCGAGAATTGTTGTGGGTCACTGTTGTTGAGCATCTGAAGTTCTCCCTCATTGTACAATTTACGCACACACGGAGATGCTACATTTCTTGATGTGATGCCTTTCATGGTTGGCATGAGCCCTAGAAGCTGTTAATGTTTTTGGCAATTCGATGGTTAAACTACAAGCTCAAAATAGATGCATATAAACTTCAACAAAAGGAACTGTATATATTTCATGTACTACTACTGCCAGACTAGGTGACGTAAAAATGATATTTTGTTGTTGCAACTGGTCAAATTAAAATCCACAATCAATGAGGTTATTGAGATGTTATAATAATAAAAAGATAATTCTCCATTTAGTAATGGTTAAGAAAAATGACTGAAGTACTTAATCAAATTTGATATTTATCTTTGTACTTTACACTTTGTTTCTAAATGAAACTCGTATAATTAAGATTTTAAGTTTAAAAATCTAAGAGGATCGACGTTCAAAATTTGTTTAGGATTGATTCAAAAACCATAACATACTTTAACAAAAACAAAAAAAATGGGGCAGTTGAACTCAGATCTTTTATACTAGGTCCATTGATAATTGATGAGTGGGTTAATACAACCATAGATGTGACCATGCTGATTTATTAATGAACTATATATGTTAATTACCATTACTCTTCATGCTTTGTTACTAGGTGTCCATGATTGGTATATGCTCATAGAATTAATGTTTGAGAACATTTGGCAAGTCATGACTGAATTCTGTATATTAGTTGCACAATGTGAAATCCCTTCTTTCCTTTAAAATTATAGTATTTGAAATACAGTACTTTGGAATAAAAACAATATGATATTTGTTATGTATTCCTCTCATGTTATTTTTTTGTAATTTTAAAAAAAATTGTTATAGATTGATTAACTACTTAATTAATCTAAGTATATGATTTTCTTTAACTACTTAATCTAAGTATATCATTTTCTTTGAGAATAAAATATTTTGCGTGCATACAAAAATCTTCATGAGAATAAATTTAATACATAAAGAAATTATTAGTAAATAAAAGTTTATAAATTTTGTAAATTAGTTACTTCTTATTTAAATCAATAAATTCTAATATTTTTATGGTAAACACTTAGTAAATTTTATGAAATTTTGTTTTATAAATTATAATTTATTAAAAAAAATTACTATAAATGTATTTGAATACAAAAAAATGATTAAACAAGGAATTTTTATTACATAAATAACTCAAATGGGTTCGGGTTTAAAATACAATCGGGTCAAATTGTTACATACGGTTCTTATAGTTATAATTGATTGTGAATTTATGATAAATTGATTATTTTTTTCGTAGACGACTTTAATCTCTCTTAATTCTGGATTTGAAGGTTAATCGCGATTGTTGAATGGGGGCTAATTCTCGAGTCGTACAAGTCGGTGTGATCGTGACATCCTTGATAAACAAGTTAATTAGTTTGTTAAGGAGTTGCTATATTAAAGAAAATAGAGATGAGGACATAAGATATTTAAATTTGTGTTTGATCCCAATTGTACATTCTAAGCACTTGAGTAATTTTCAGCACCAATAGTCACCTACAGTTAATAAGTGCAAAAGATGGCAGGAGCATCAACTCCAGCACCACAAACAAATACAACCAAGAAAATGAGTCCAAACTCATTTCAGTGTCCGATGCTTTCACCCACAAATTATATTCTGTGGGCTATTCGTATGAAGGTAATATTTGGAGTTGCATAGTATGGGAGGCTATCGATCCAGTAGCCATTGATGAAAAGAAGCAGAACACCATGATGGCGCTGCTTCTTTCAGTCAATACCTGAGCATCATATAATCCAAATTCGACACTTACAAACAACAAAAGAGACGTGGAAAGCTTTAAAGACCCTGTATCTAGGAGCCGATTACGTAAGGGAGGCTAGACTCCAAACTCTTGTAATTGAGTTTGGTGGTTTAAAGATGAAGGATACAAGCACCATTGATGAGTATGCAAGCAAATTACTAGAGGTACCTTCCAAATAAACTCCATTCGGGGAGGTGATCAATGAACCTAAGCTGGTGAAGAAGTTCTTAACCGGTCTACCAAGAAGATTCGTTCACATGGTATCATCACTCTAACAAACACTTAACCTCACAACAGTCGGCTTTGAGGGTGTTGTAGGACAAGTCAAAGCTTATGAAGAACGTAAAAGGGAAGATGAGACCCAAACCAAGAACCAAAGTAATCTATTGCTTAATAAAAAATCTTCTACCACTCGCTATGATGTCAATGAATCGAGATACACCGTCCACAACAAGCCATGAGTAATGGTAGGATAAAGCAAAAGTCAGGAAAGATCATTTAAATCAAGAGCAAGATCCAAATCTTTTCATGACTACTATACATGAGTCAATGTTATTAAATGACAGGAAAGTGGATCCCACTATTATGAACACCAAATCAAAAAAAGATGGGAGTTTGGTTATTGGATAATAGTGCTAGCAATCACATGACGTGAAATCATTCCTACTCTTTCGAGCTTGACGAGAGAATAACCGGGAATGTAAACTTGTTGAGGCCCCTCGATCCAGGATCAATCATGGATGAACATAACATAGAGTATGCACAGATTTGTGCAGGGACTCGGTGGAACACAGGGTCAAACACCACAAAATTACACACACAATAAACACTGAAATTCCACACATAATTCGACATACAGATAGGGTATTTATACCCATACAATGGCGGTTACGAACTACTATAACTAACACAATTAACCCTTTAATTCCCGCCTAATTTACATGTTTGACTTTCTCTTTTTTGACTTTTCTATTCTGACTTTTAATTAACATTAATCTACTTCATTTAAGATTGTCTTGATTATGATCTTCCAACATTCACTCCCCTAATCAAGATAATCTTAATCTTGTCTTCTCTGCACTTGTTCATCCAATTCTACAGTCTTCTTTGTTCCTTCTTCGGTTGACTTTCAAATTCCAATTTTGACTTCGACTCTCCGGATCCTTTGATCAAGATTAAGCGGTGTTAACATTGTCTCTGTCGAATTGAATCTGATTCGATATGATCTGAAGGATGTTGGTCTCGATAGTTATCGATCGGTATCCGAATTGAACAGTCGGTTCAATGGTTTCGGTCCTATGATCGACAATTAACGATTCCACTTTTTTTTTCCTTTCAATTGCCTTTTCTCTTTGTCTCTGAGATCTTCCTTTGAATCGTTGAAGATCGTTCCATACTTCAATTCTGTTTCAATAACCCAATTTGAAGACTTGATTCACGGTCAATCTTCACTCTCTGTTCTTTTTTACGATGATCTGTCAATCGATGTTTCCCTGCATCGATTACTTCCTTCTCGTTTCTAAACTCTCCTTGGCCTTCTGCCGGAAACGAGGATCGCAAATAACACTTGACTTCTTCACTGCTCTGTTTTTTCTCTTGATCTTCTTTACGATGGAAATTTCTTGACTGCTTGTGATTGATCCTTTCTAACCTCCGCTCTGATACCATGTTGAGGCCCCTCGATCGAGGATCAATCATGGATGAACATAACATAGAGTATGCACAGATTTGTGCAGGGACTCGGTGGAACACAGGGTCAAACACCACAAAATTACACACACAATAAACACTGAAATTCCACACATAATTCGACATACAGATAGGGTATTTATACCCACACAATGGCGGTTACGAACTACTATAACTAACACAATTAACCCTTTAATTCCCGCCTAATTTACATGTTTGACTTTTTCTTTTTGACTTTTCTATTTTGACTTTTAATTAACATTAATCTACTTCATTTAAGATTGTCTTGATTATGATCTTCCAACAAAACTTTGGTGACGGTTCGTGTGTCAAAATTGAAGGAAAAAGATCCATCGTGTTTGAGATAAAATCCGGAGAACAAAAGCTGTTGACCAACATATTCTTTAGTCTAAAACATAAACAAATATTATAAGATCATGATGGAAGAGGACTACTTCTTAATGCATGACAAGGAATGAAGGCTAGTAGTGACTGTTAAACGCAACAAAACCCAGTTATATAAAGCCAAAATGAATATAGGAAGCCCACGTGTCTCCATGCAAGGCTAGATGATCATTCATGGCAATGGAATGTAAGACTCGGCCATCTTAGTTTTAAGACTTTAAGGCGGATGAGTTCGAAAAGGTGCCAAATGTACTACCAAAGATCATTCATCAATACTAGTTATGTGACTCTTGCTTGTTGGGCAAGCAAACGAAACTTCCTTTCCCAAGTTCAACAAGTTTTCAAGAAACGGAAAAACTTGAACACATATTTGGGGATTTGTGTGGACCAATTTCGCTAACCACTCTTGGAGGTAATAAATATATCTTTATGCTAGACTTTAGTTGCTGTATATGGACTTCTCTCTTAAAAAAGGATGGAAGCTATGATACTTTTAAGAGATTGGAGGCACAAATCAAAGTTGAAATAGGGACAATAATTAAAATCCTTCATATAGATCAAGGGGGTTTCAACGGCATAGAGTTCAACCGATTCTGTAGCAATGAAGGTACTAAAAGACAATATACCACCTCATATATGCTGCAACAGAATGGGGTGGTAGAATGTTGAAATCAAACCATTATAGAGATGCAATGGAGTCTTTTAAAAGCCATGAAAGTTCTATAAATGTAATGGGGAGAAGCTGTGATACACACCACATATATCATTAACCAAATTCCCACTTGAGCCATAAAAGATAAGACATCGTATGAAGTGTTTAAAGGTAAATGACAAAGCATTGGGCATTTATGTTCGGTGGCATAGCCTATTCAAAGGATACCATAAATAACCTTTGAAAACTTGATGATCGAACTTGATGGCTTGTACTTTGTGGTTGTGAACCAAGAACCAAAGCTTACCAACAATTTAACCCACAAAGAAAACACGCGGTCATAGAACATGATGATCCGATTCTAAGATGATTTTCTCGTGCCTCTATCACACTCGTAAGACTTAAAGACTATGTTCTAAACTCACAAGTAGCTAGATCATGAAGATTTGATGCTAATCAAAAAAGAAGAGCTAAGTTATATTCAAGAAGCTAAAGCAAGTACAGAATGGCCAAAAGATATGAAAGAGGAATTAGACGTGATCAACAAAAACAAAACATGGACCTTAATGGATTCTCCAACGAATGTCAAACCGATAGGACTAGAATGAGTGTACATGGTTAAAATGCAGTATCAAAAGTACAAAAGTTGCATTGTTGCAAAGGGTTATGTATAAAAAGCATGGGTCAATTACGAAGAAGTTTACTTCTTGCACCCATGGATCCATCGAAACAGTTAGACTACTCATAGCAGTATCCACGAGTGAAAGTTAGGAACTACATCACCTAGATGTAAAATCAGTATTTTTAAATGGTGAGCTAAAGAAGATGTAGATGTTGAACACCAACAGGTTTGTAAAGAAGGGGAAGAAGGTAAAGTGTACAGATTTTAAAGCCTATTTACGGGCTAAAACAAGCCTTGCGGGCATGGAACACAAAGCTTGATAGTATGCTTCAAAGTCTTGGTCTTTGAAAGTGTGCACAGAGCAAGTTTACACAAAATAATCAAACAGTTTGGTCTTGATTATAGCAATCTATGTTGATAATCTTTTTGTTACAGGGACAATCAATTAAGAAGTAAAAGTGTTCAAGAAACACATGGAATAAAACTTTAAACTAAGTGATCTTGGAAGAAAGGAATTACAATCAAACAAGCTATGTTAAAAGAGTCATAGAACACTCTAGTATGTTTAAATGTAACTCAACTTAATATCATATGGAACCAAGAAATAAGCTTACTAAAGATAAAAAGGATAATAAGTAGATGCAACTAAATACCAAAAATAAATCGGATGCTTACATGACTTACTCCATACTAGACCCAACCTAGCATTCTCTATTGCAATACTAAGTAGATATATGAAGAGTTTTAAAAGTCTAGCATGGTGGCAATAAAACAAGTCATGAGATACTTAAAAGGATGTGTAACACTTGGCATTCACTATTCATAGAATGGAGCTAAATATCTAGTGGGCTTTAGTGATAGCTCACATAACACAAATAAGGATGATGGAAAGAGTACAAGAGGTCATGAATTCTACTATGAAGGCTCACCAATTGCATGTACTAACAAAAACAAAATACCATGGCACTATCATCATATGAAATCGAGTTTATGGCTGCAACATTGGCAACATGTCAAGCCACTTGGTTCCGAGAAGTACTAAGTGAGGTCGGGAAGTCCACCTCATGTTATACAACTTGGATGGCTAATGTCTTAGCAATTGCACTAATAAGAAACATGATTTCCATGGATGAAGCAAACATATCCTTACCAGATACCATATTATTCGAGAAATGGTCAAATCAAGGTTAAGCACATACAAGGTGCCGTGCAAAAGGTGTATATATTAACAAAGGCACTTCCGAGATGAAATTCAAAGACATGCGTGAATTGATCAGAATTGAAGATCTACCTAGTCCTAATCAGGAATTATGTAACACTCGAAACCTTAGAAAAGAAAAGAAAAGAAAATAAATAGAGAGGATGGTTTTAATTAAGTTGAAGGGACAAAGATGGACAAATGAAAATTATGCTCATATGGGGTATAAAAGGGAAGGGCCACCCCTTCTGTCACTTTCATGCACCCATATCTTTCCTAAGGCTAGAAAGAGAAAGTTTCATGGTTTTAGATAGATAAGGTTGAACAAATCACAAGGTATGATATTTATCATGTTTTTTCATAGATCTAGGCTAGATCTAAGCTCTAATAGTGATAACAATGTATTTCTACATGTAAAGTTTAATATTTTACATGTGTATGTGTGTAGATCTCAAGTTTGTTCTTGGTTTTTAGTTTTTTGGTTCGAAAGCTTTAATAGGTGAGTTTTAGAGTCCCTTATCTACTTGTTTTATCTACTTTTAAGGCTTATATCCATACCCACATGTTACCTATATTGACCAAGTGTTGGTCATTCGCATGGGATGTTCGCATTGAGTTTGTTCACCCATGTTAACTATTACCCAAATTGACAATCATCCGTATTGGATATTATTCATCCTCATTCTATTATCCAGATTAACTACTACCCGCATTAAGTTAATCATCCACATTTAACCTAGTAATAGCAGTAAGGTACTGTTATCTGTATTAGGTGACATTTAGGATATTTTCACTATAGGTTTGACTAAGTGTTAACTAAGTAATGACTGTATTTCAAAATGAATATTTCTGCAATATGAGTTCTCATATGTGTGGTTTATATAATTAGTTATCAAATGTATGTTATGTGATGATATGATAAAAATCTTATAAAGTATTACCTATGATAAAGTGGAACATTAAATAACAAAAAGAATGATAATTGAACCAAATGATTGTTACTCGAGCCCTAATCATGAATAAAAATCCTTGCAAGCACAAATGAACTTCACTTATGTGAGTCAAACAAATGAAATGAACATTTATTAATGAGCAGGCTATGTGTCTTGCAATTTGGGTCAATTGTTAGAGATCTAGCTAACCACGACTACGTGTACCGGTAAGAATCGCATCCGTTGTCTTCCATGGCATGGGTTTAACTAACCATGATTAATGGCACTGACATATTTTGACGTTAGGTTTAAAATTATGTATGTGTTCTTGCTTTGAGCAAACCTAGTTGATGGAAAAAGAAATATAAAAAATTGAAAGAAAGATAATGAACACGATAATAAATGTTATGATAGTCAATATGACTGATATAAATAATAATTATGTGTTTATTAAATGAAATGAAAGTTTATTTTTTATATATGATTCAAAACTAGAACTCACTAAGCAACCCTGATTTTATATGCATATTAGTTGATAGAAAATAAATATGACCAAGGATTGTATGGGGGAGCAAACTACTTATCATCCAAAGACTCGCATTCATGTTTTATGAACTAACTAGAAATGATTCTGCGCGCGATGCGCGGGTAAGTGCACCTCAAACTTGAATACGAAAACCCAAATACAAAAACATACTAACGGCTATCGCTTCGACTTTGAACTCGAAAATATCAAGCAAAGGAAAGAAAGAAATAACGTCAACATAACAAAATAAACTTAACAAACGTGTCGAATTAACGCAAGTTTTTACATATTTTATTATGCAATTCATATAAATAGGTATTAAGAATACTTTTTATTACTAAAATACATGAAAATAAAAAAGCATCAAATATAAAATCATAAAACTTTTGTGACTAAAACACAAAAATCAAAAAGTCCTTGTAGCCAAGACTTTGCTAAATTCATATAAATAGGTATTAAGAATAATTTTTAATTACTAAAATAACATGAAAATAAAAAGAGACCAATATAAAAATCGTAAAACTTTTGTGGCTAAAACACAAAAATCAAAAAGTCCTTGTAGCTAAGAGTTTGCTATTATATAGATAGATAATGGTTTTAATTGAGAGAAAACAAGTTGAAGGTTTTAAATTAAAGATAAATGTTCACTTTTTGATAAGTAGGGTTATGAATGTATGTATGATTTAAGTGTTCTGTTGTAATGTTTTATTTATAAAATATTTTATGTTATGATTGAACAACTATAAAAACTCCCTAAAACAAGGATTTAAAAATTATGGGGTGATTGTTGAACGGCTGCAAACTACTCACTCATACAAGTCAGTGTGATTTGGACATCCTTGATAAACAAGTTTGGTTTATTAAGGAATTGCTAGATTAGAGGAAATAGAGATGAGGAGATAAAATTTTTAAATTGTAAAGGATAAAAGCACCCTATTATTTTATTGTTTTATTACTTTATAGCCAAGTAAGGTTTTTAATATAAATACATGGCCAAGTATAGGGTTGTGTACCGAGTAAAAGTTATTGTTGAAAGATTGTCATATCAATAAAGTAAATAACCAACTATATTTGTATTTATGAGGAAATGATAAGACTTACAAACAAGCGTATAGTCTCACCTCGAAGAATGAAACTGCATAAATCCAGAAGAAAACGTAGGTAAATTAATAGTAATGTATAATGTATATTTAATCACAATAATCTATCTAAATGTAAACTTCTAATATTTCCAATATACAAATCACGTAACATAATTAAAATTAAGTATTTGCAATTTGCAATATAATTTATATACAATTATTGTTATAGGTTAGTTTTAATTTCAAAACAAATAAATAAAGCATGAAGAAGCATTTAAAAAAATGAACCTGGAAAATTAGTGACATCCATGGAGAAGTTTGATACTGGTATGACAAATGATTTGATCCTTGGTGTGCAATATTTGGTCTTTGGTGCCATCTTTGAGTTGTTCTGCATGAATATTAATTTTAAAATTATAGAAATTCAACGTTTTTATGTAAGTTTAAAATATCTAAACCATTATTAATGCTTGAACAATTTTCTATTTAACTAGAAATTTGAGCATATGTATTTTCACTATCTTGGATCTATATAAGTTCATTGACGCTTTCATACTGCTCCGGAATCTTCTCAATCACCCGATGCAACCACTACTCCTGACAAAGATTTTGCACGTACATTGTGTTAGGTAATCACGACACACACAAACACAAACACGATGATTACGTGTTCGGTCTAAACTGACCTACGTCCACGGGGTAACTGGAAGCTTGTATTTCTTTGAGATGTTTTGTAAGGGGTACATTTACAGATACAAATCAGTCCTATTTATAGGACAACAAAGAAGAAATCCTCACTGAGTGGGTCAAGAAACCCGGCCGTGAAACCTGGATCACCCCCCCTTTTCCTTTTTCTTTGACCAGCTTGTTTGCCCTGCTGAGTTTGTGGCTTCACCTACTCAACAATCTCCCACTTGAAGCCACGGAACAATCTTCACCTGTACTTCAACTGTGCATTTGTATCTCTGTAAGAAAACTTTAGTATCTTCAATGCTCCTCCAGTTACCCGGTCTCCTCAACATTATTCCTGGAGACCAGCTGAAGCCACGCACAGCTTCAGCTTATCCAACGTTACACATTTGGTGAACATGTCCGCTGGATTCCTAGCACCTGAGATATTCTTCAAGTTGATTGTTCCATCAGCAATCAATCCTCACGAAGTGATACCTTATCCCAATGTGCTTCGTCTTCTTGTGATACACGGGATTCTTAGCAAGTTTCACTGCACTTTCATTATCACAGTGTAGTATGTACTCAGTCTGCTTCTTCCCCTAACTCTTCCAGAAAAGCCTTCAACCATACAAGCTCTTTACTGGCTTCAGCAATAGCCATGTATTCTGCTTCTGTTGTGGACAAAGCTACACTTTTCTGGAGCCTGGACATCCAACTGACTGCAGTTCCTCCCACTGTGAAAACGAAACCTGTGGTGCTTTTAAATGTCTCTTTGCAGCCACCCAGGTCAGCATCTGTATAGCCTCTGAGAACTAATCCTTTCCTTTGAAACATAGCCCCATCTTTGAAGTTCCTTTCAAATAACGAAGCACCCACTTTACTGCTTCCCAATGTTCTCTTCCCGGATTCGACATAAACCGACTGACAACTCCGACTGCGTGTGCTATGTCGGTCTTGTGCACACCATAGCGTACATCAAACTACCCACTGCAGATGCATACGGGACTCTAGCCATGTCAGCTTTTTCTTCTTCTGTTTTGGGACGTGATCTTTGGTAAGCTTGAGGTGACTCCCCAAGGTGTGTTTCTTAGCTTGGTCTTCTCATTGTTGATACCGAATTTCTCTACACTTCCCGATGTACTTTTCCTGGGATAGTGTTAGAGATCCATCTTTCTTGCTCCTGGTGATACTCATCCCGAGTATCTGTTTAGCTGCACCCAAATCCCCATCTCGAATTCTTGGACATTTGCTTCTTTAACTTGTTGATCTCGTTCATGTCTGATCCTGCAATTAACATATCATCTACATAAAGCAGTAGAATGATATACGACCCTTGAATTTCTTCAGATAACAGCAGTGATCGGCTTCACATCTCTTGTAACCGGTTCTCACCATGAAATCATCAAACTTCAAGTACCATTGCCTTGGCGCTTGTTTCAGACCATATAAACTCTTCTTCAGCTTGCAACCAATTCTCTTTTCCAACAACCTGGAACCCCTCAGGTTGTGCCATATAAATTCTTCATCAAGGTCACCATGTAGAAACGCTGTCTTTACATCTAGCTGCTCTAGATGTAAGTTTTCTGCTGCTACAATGCTTAGAACTAATCTGATGGTGGTCATCTTCACCACTGGAGAGAAGATTTCATCAAAGTAAACCCCTTCTTCTGTTGAAAACCCTGACCACTAAACGGGCTTTATACCGTTTAGATCCATCTTGTTCATCCTTGACCCTGAAAACCCATTTATTATGAAGAGCTTTCTTGTCATGCGGAAGCTTAACAAGAACCCAAGTATTGTTCTTCTGTAGTGAATTCATTTCATCCTTCATACTCCTCCCACTGGAACGAGTCCTTCATCTTGACAGCTTAGAATAACTTTCTGGTTCACCATTTCTGTCAAGAGAATATAGTTGACAGAAGGACTGGGACTGTACCTGTTCGGTGGTCTAGAAACTCTGGTTGATCTTCTTACCGTAGGCTGTTGGTGTGACTGTTCGTCTTCAGACCCTGAACTCCCACTGTCAGAAACTCCCACTGTTTCTTCACCCTCACCATCTTCAGTCTCTGGTTTCTGTGTTTTCAGACTCTGCCTTGGTTCTGCAGCAGAATTGTTCTTCTGATTTTAACACTAAACTCGACTGTTTCCTTCTGAACCTTTGAATTTTCCACCTTTCTGTCTTTGTACAGTTCTGCTTCATTGAATTCTGCATGCTTGCTTCGGACTACCTTTCTGTTTTCAGAATCCCAAAGCCTATAGCCCATCTTATCACCTCCATATCCAATGAAAATGTACTTCTTTGCTTTAGCATCTAACTTGTCACCTTCAGGATTGATATCATAAGCACTACACCCGAAGATTCTCAGGTGATCGTACTCAACTGCTTTAACCTTCCATTCTTCTTGAGGAATCTTGAAACCATCGGTACTGAAGGCCCATGATTGATAAGATATGCTGATGTGTTAATTGCATCAGCCCAGAACATCTTTGGGAGCCCCGCATTCAGCCTCATACTTCTGGCTCTCTCACATAATGTTCTGTTCATCCTCTCTGCAACCCCATTCTGCTGCGGAGTTCCTGGAACTGTGTTTATCATCTTGATCCCTCTATCAGCACAATAATCTGCAAACTCCTTGCTGATGTATTCACCACCGTTGTCGGACTTCAAGCACTTAACCTTCAAATCAGTTTCAAGTTCACAGCAGATTTCCATTTCTTAAAAGTATCGAAAACTTCAGATTTATGTTTGAAGTAAAACCCATACCTTGCGTGTTGACATCAATGAAAGTCACAAAGTAACGAGCTCCACCAGGTGAAGCTACTGATGTCGTCCATACACATCTGAATGACAGCTCCAACTTCTGAGTTTTTGGTGCTCTTCCTTTCTTTAGAAAAGTAACCTTCTTTTTCTTCCCGAGAATGCACGGTTCACAGAATTCAGACTCGACATGCTTAATTCTGGAAGCTTTCCCTTGGCAACAAGCATCTTCATCCCCTTTTCACTCATGTGACCGAGTCTTTGATGCCATAACTTTGACTTACTCGGCTCACTAGACACTGCATTTACCCCGTCAGTTGGTACTTCAACCATGTACAAAGTGCCTGTCTTCTTCCCTCTAGCGACAACCATACTGCCTTTGACAACTTTCCATTGTCCTTTACCGAAGTAAACATCATATCCCTGATCATCAAGCTGACCGATGGATATTAACATCCTCTTCAAACCCGGAATAACCCGAACATCTTTCAGGATCCAGATTGTTCCCAATGATGTCTTCAACTCTATGTCTCCAATCCCTGTAATGTCTAGACTGTAATTATTAGCCAAACGAACTTTACCAAAGTTACCTGTTCGTAGATTCTTCATCTTCTTCGTGCTAGACGTAGCATGAAATGATGCTCCTGAATCCATAATCCAGTCTTCAACAGTATTTTCGACACAGCAGATAAGAGCATCTTCTGAGTGAGGCTGAGGCTGTGGCAGCATTTACCTCCTGTTTATCTCTAAAAGGTTGTGTGCACTGACTTCTGAAATGACCAAATTCCTTACAGTTCCAACACTGTATATCTTCTTGGCTTTGCAGGTCTCGACTTGCTTCTTCGTTTAGACTTCGACCTTCCCCGGTTTCCTCCTCTATTGATATTTCTCCCTCTTCCTTCAGTACTGAGCAACGAGCTTGTTTCTCCAGAATTCCTCCTTCTGGAATCCTCATTCAGTATCAAATCCCGAACCTTACTGAATGTGAGTGTCTCAATCGATCCAGTGATTGCTGTGATCGTTCCTGACCAGCTGTCAGGTAATGATGACAATAATAAACAAGCTTGTAATTCATCATCTATTTTAAAATTCACCGACGACAAACGTGTCAAATGAGATTTAAATAGATTAATATGCTCAGTGACAGAACTTCCCTCTTTCATTCGAGTGTTGACTGACTCCCGAATTAAGAACACCTTATTTGCGGGAGACGGCTTTTCGTACATATTGGTCAAAGCTTCCATAATTCCACGCGCCGTGGTTTGCTCCATAATGTTATACGCAACATTCATGGACAATGCGAGCCGTATCGTTGACATCGCCTTCTTGTCAATCAATGCCCAATTATTCGGTACTGGTGTAGGAGGAGGTTCTAGAGCAGCATCTAACTCCTTCTGTATAAGCAAATCTTTAATTTGCATCTTCCACCATCCAAATTTTCCCGTCAAATTTATCGATCTTAATTTTACCGTCTTCTTCCATTAATAACAATTAACAAATAACTACTAACCAAACAGGTTCGTACTGCTAAGTGGTAATTTATGGAAGTAATATACGAAAGCAAGAAAACTTATCTTTTTCGAGCTTTGAACGACGATAAACAACCAAGTTGTGAATGATGGAGACTTTGTAAAAGTGCAGGGGCCTCTTTGTCAATGAAGAAAGTTGATTTTTTTTTTTTTAAAAGAAAAAAAACACCTCTTTCTTTCTTCCACTTTAAATACGCACAGAAAGATTCTTTCTTAAAAGAAAAGAACACTTTTCTTTCCTTTTTTTTTCACCTTGCGTATCCACTGCTCCTTTCTTTCTTTCTGTGAGCAGACCACCATAAAAAGAGATCCCAAACTACTCTCTCTCTTCAACACACATTCACACACACACAGTATGGCGAAATCACTGTTGATGGTGTGACTGCTCGATCCCGAGTGGCGTCTGGTGGCGATCCGTTGCGGTGCTAGCGGCGGTGTCGTGTTGGCGTTTCCGGTGGCGACTGCTTGATCTGAGTCCCGACTGCTCGAGGGGAGAGGCCGGCGGATCGAGGATGGTGGCCGGCTGTGGCTGGTGGCAGCGACGGCGAGGAAGGGGGAGGCAGCGGCGGCGGCGGCTGTTACTGTTCTGAACCCTAGCCTCGATTTCACCAGGTACTTCTCTCTTCACCTTTCTTCTCTGTTCGTGTGAGTCTGTCTAGAGCCTGAGCTCTGATACCAGTTGTTAGGTTATCACGACACACACAACACAAACACGATGATTTACGTGGTTCGGTCTAAACTGACCTACGTCCACGGGGTAACTGGAAGCTTGTATTTCTTTGAGATGTTTGTTATGAGATACATTTACAGATACCAATCAGTCCTATTTATAGGACAACAAAGAAGAAAAACCACTCAGAAAACATTGGCCGTGAAACCTGGATCACCGCCCCTTTTTCTTTTCTTTTGACCACCGCTTGTTTGCCACTGCTGAATTTGTGGCTTCACCTACTCAACAATAAGTATGACACATCTACATAATACAAACCTAACTAAAAATAAATGATACTAATATTATCCTTAAATCAAACAACTATGAACATTGTTAGCATTAAAATTGACTTTTGCCAAGAATTATGAGTATAAAGCTCTAATAAGCAATTAACATAAAAGGAATAATGTATGCATGTTATTGAAGTGTTCAATTTACTAATGTATTTTTCTTAGTGTTTGGACAAAGATCGAGCGGATTTTGTGCAAGTGAAATGAAAAATATAGGGCTAACCTTGAAGAATTCTCCAAAGTCCATACTCACGATCCTTTTCAAGACAAACCTTAGGACTTCCTCCATGTTCAGCTGATGAATCGGTCCTCTTTAAATTTCGAATGTCGAGCAATACATCGTCACAGATATCCGGCGATGCTCCATTTCCATGAACATCTGATTACACAAGTTAATTATAGGTTAGACACCATTCTTTTGAATGTAATAAATGCAAAAGTCCGTACACTTCAGTGAAGTTGAAAACGAAAGTCAAAGGAAGTTATTTATACCTGAAGAAGCTGTTGCTCTATCAGTTGCTTTAATGGTTCTGTACATCTGATAAACAAAGGGTCATAATAAATATACACCCACCTTTTTAAATCGACACCCCCTTATACGCCGCGTATGGGTCCATACGCGGCGTATAGGGTCGATTGCACTGAAAACGAGGAAAATTCAGGGGGGTGTCAGAGAGCTATACGCCCCATATAGCCCTATACGACCCCCCTATACGACACATATAGGATTATACGACGCGTATAGCTAATTTCGACACTGACTACGAGGAAAAATTCAGGGGCTGTCAGGGGGTTATACCCCCGTATAGGGCTATACGACTCCCATATACGACGCGTATGGGGCTATACGACCCGTATAGAAATTTTGGTGTGTTGATTTAAAATAATGGGGTGTCTATTTAAAACAACCCTAAACAAAAGGAGTTAATCTCTTAGAACACTTCCATTTATACAGTTTCTGTCTTTTCTTCTCATCATCTTGTGAAGAAATTATAAGACCGTATGTTGTATGAATAATAATTGCTATTAAATATTGGAATATGTTACATATCAACACTGTTCACACATGCATAAGTAAACTTTCATTCTATTAATTAAGGACCACAAGTATATTAAGACATATTAATAACCACCTTAGTTCTTGTACACACTATTATGTAAATTGACCGCCTTTAATTTTGATATTTTTAAAATATATTTTAAATATTCAATTTATGATTTTTTTAGTTAAATGCATATACGTACCCATATTATATACAACATATAAACATGTTATAGTTTTTTTAAAGAAAATTGAATAGAGGGGTAGTCAAAGAATAAGGAGAAGATGGAAATAAACCGTTTTCTTTAATTTTATCATTTTTATGACGGGTTATGTATACGGCTTATGCAATCATTAATAGTTTTCAACATATTTGTTGTCCTTAATACTTAATAGAATGATTTGTTGATATATATTATTAAATTAAATATGATCCTTCTAGATGTTTAATATTTTTTTATAACAACAACTCACACGTACATTCATATATTTCTATCTTAAATTACATCAATTGTTTATCTACCTCATGTAAGAATTTGAACATGTAAAATGATAGCATATGCATAAGCATTTCACGCGTACAACCATGAGGTAATGACCACATATGTACGTGACCATGAACAGAAACTGCATATATTTATGGTGCATGCCCATGCAGGTGATAGTCGGGTTAACTGACTCAATCATGGTTAACTACGGTTATGAACCGCTATTGTCTATTTATGCTAGACATACATACGCATGCATCTACACATATCATTGAATAATGATGGCGTTTTCTGTACCTTTCAAATCTCAAGTTCTGATCGAAAAGGAGAATATATATTTTAATATATGTCATTTGTTTCCAAAAATATATTTAAAAAAAAAGACCTCTCCATTGAGTCATGGATTGTGTATAATCTTGTCTTAACTTGGGCTATGTGTCCGGGTTTTGATTTCTTGGTTTTTGTTGTCTTGTAGATAAAAGATACTATTATTATTTTGATTTCATAATAATTGAAGTGTTTGATTATATTTTCAATAAATAGATTAGAATTTAGTAACCGAATAATAAAAATATATATATTTGAACATAATCAAGAAAGAGCTTTTGATCCATATATAGAAAATAATGCTAACTATTACCTTGCTATATTTATGTTACTAAAACATTCCGTGGATGTCTCCTTGACAACAACATCAAAGTTTTGAATTAAGCCTCTCAAACTACTCTTAATCACATCGAACCTGAGTAGTTTTTGAAAAGTCTTTAACTTTAATCACTAAGCTATCATATCAAATGACTATTAAAAATTATATAATTTATATTTTCAAAACAAACATGAGTTTTATGTTTTAGTAAAATTTTCTTTTTATTTAGATAAAATATTATATATGATAAAATACCCTTTACGATGATAAAGCTCGGACCTCATAAGCTCATACACACATGTTTGAAGCCGTATGCATACACGTGTTCAACTTTGTAAATACTCGTACACGAGGGTGCGTGGAGTAAAATCATAGATGCGAGGTACGTTTAACACAACTTAATAAATAATTATAGCTAGTTAACTTTTTGGGAAAAGGTTGATTGACAAATTTATAGCTTTGGAGAAGCGTCAGTCTACAGCAATAGCAGAGAAAAACAGGTGCCAAGAATTAGAAATACCTGTCTGCAGGTAAACTAACAAGCATCGGAATTTGTAAAATTTTAACCTAATTAAATAACAAGCTATAATTTTTTCTAATGAGACAGAATACTTCTTCTCATTGTTTTAGGTAAAAAAATTATATATTATATAAGATAGCTCAGGTTGCATCTTTATCTGCACATATATATTATACACTGCAAAGGTAATGAATTCTGATAAACTTTGAAGAATACAAGATTCTTCATTAAACTAACATTCAAACCTATCTAAAACAACTTTGATCATTTTTTAATTATAATAGAAGTGAAAGTTATTATATTATTGAAATAATTGGAGAAATGAGAAGGTGTGTTTACCTGCAAGTGAGATTTAACATGTGCTAAAGTGATATCTTTCACATCCATTAGCTCAAGAACCGACTTGGGTGTTGCTCCTAAACTCATTCCAACAACATTAATCATCATTAATAAATAAAATGCATAACGGTAAATCAAAATTATTAAAATTAACATATATAGGTAATGGAAATGTTTAAACATACTTTCATGGCCACCTAAGAGCTCAACAGCATGAACAAACCGAGCATGAAGGTCGTTGTCCACCGCATACGTGGAGTTCTCATGTTTCGCTTAGCCGAAACCTCGTTGACATGAATCTTGATTGAGTAATGTTATTGGCATGAGTTAGAGAAGAGGATGAACTACTGTTAGTGGGAGAAAGAGTACAAGAAGCATCAAGTAATAAAGACTGATGTTGATCATGAGGATTGATATTATTATGGTAATAAACAGGAACCCCTCTTATGGGTCTCAAGAACCCTAGCTCTGATCTGAACCCTAGATGGTGGTTTGGGGTTAGGTCTGGATTATTGTTGGAATGTGTTGGGTGGAGTGAGTTGAGCCCAATAGATAGTGCTTCATGAGGTATTGTTATAGATGTATGATGGTGTTGTGAGTTGAAAGCTGTCTTCCAGAAGTTCTTTAAATCCAAATCATGGTGATCTTGATCAACTTGTGTGGTTGTTGTCCATGTTTGTGAAGTGGGTTTGTTGTTTGGTGGGCTGATTTGGAGAGATAAGTCTGGTTGTGCAGGAAAAAGCTCCATTACACTTTCAAATCTCTCTCTCTCTCTCTCTCTCTCTCTCTCTCACTATCTTTTTGTTGTTGATGCTTGATTGTTTTACAGAAGATCGATCATGAGTAAGAAAAGACTGGTGGATGAGTGATTATATGGAGTATGATGAGGGAAGATTTATGATGTTGAGTTCAAGATTTGTTTAGACCGGATATTGTTGCCATCAATGGTGATTCTTGACAAGGTATGAATTGAAGGATTGCATCTGTCTTGTGAAATATATATGAGAAAGAGACACTTGGAGAGAAGGAGAGAGGGAGCTGAGAGAGCTTTTTTATTCTGGGGACGTGAGGGTAAGAAAGGAAGAAATGGAAAACCAAAAGAATACTATGAAATCTACAATGATAGTACTTTATAGTGGTTTATACTTTTTAATGTTATTTATACCGGACAAGACAAGTAAAATTCGTGTTGCAAGTTTATCTTCGAACTCAAATAAAAAAGTAATTATAATAACATGTGTCATCATTATATTTTTTTATCAAAATATATTTGTTTCTTTCTTTTGTTGCATAATTATATTAACTAGCAAACATACCCGCGCGATGCCGCGGGATTTGTTGTTTGTATATTCAAAATTAACAACTCTATTAATCCAACATAATGAAATAATAGTGAAAGAAAGCTACTACAACTTGGCTAAACCACTGCACTAAACAGAACTAAACATAAAAACTACACAATAACAAACTAACCCGGTTGAAGATGCATGTCTGTCAATGATTGTATGTTGTATATCTGGTCATGTTGCCTCCAAGACCACCACCTGAATTACCCTGCGCCATTCATTTTGACCCATTACCAAAACCATCCATTTTGACCCATACCAAATATCACCCGTTTTGACCCATACCAAACACCATTCATACTGACCCATAACCAATACCACCCGTTTTGACCTATAACCAATACCATCCGTTTTCACCCATACGCCATAACCAATGCCACCCATGTTGACTCATACTAATTTTAATAGTTTTGAGCCATAGCCAATATCACTGATATCACCCAAGCTGACCCATACCAAATATCAACCATTTCGACCCCTAACCAATATTACTTATTTTAACCCACAACCAATACCACAAAGTTGACCCATAACCTATATCACTCATTTTGACCATATCAATTCCATATTTTTTGACCCATAACCAATACCACCACTTTTGACCTAAATCAATATCAATCGTTTTGACCATAATTAATCCCACCCGTTATGATCCATAACTTATGCGCCTGTTATGAGCCATAACCAATGCCACCTGTTTTGACCCATAACCAATACTACCCATGTTGACCCATACCAAATTTTAATCATTTTAAGCCATAACCAATATCACCCATTTTGGGCCATAACCAATATCACCCATTTTGGCCCATAACTAATATCACCCAACCTGACCTATACCAAATATCAATGGTTTCAATCCATAACCAATGTCACCCATTTTGACCCACAACCAATGTCACCAAGCTGACCCATAACCTATAATCAGCAAAATCAGCATCTGTAGCGAGCTCCTCGCTGTTTCGTGGTCTTAATCTTACAGCCACTCTAACTCTCCCAGAAACTAATCCCTAAATTTCACCAATAGCCCTAAATCATAATAGCTTTTTGCTCAATTACATTAACATATAGAAACATATTACAATTCTTCAGAAATATAGACATATACTTGCACAATAAACGCATAACCACAATCAAATCATACACGTGCATACACACAGACACATACAGTACAACAGTAAATCGCAATTATAGAGATAAAGCTAATAAACGTGAGAGAGAGAAGAAGAGAGACCTCCAGGAGCATCCTGGACGTGACAAAAACCCAAATACACAAACCGGGAATTAAAACGGAGAGTACAAACCTGTAAATCGGAGTAAAACCTTATACTCGGAACCTGAGGAAAGCCTTTTACTCAGCCCCGGATCGTTGTCACCCACCTGCAATTTCTTCAATTGAATCAAAAGGGTGTATGAAACTGTTGATTAAACTTAAAATAGATAAACGGTGACATACCTTCGAGAAGTTCGCCGGAGAATCAAGAAAATCTTCAACGTTGTGACACCCTACACATATCCCACATCGGCCGTGGACAGGAGAGATTCCTGGTTCATAAGGAATGCCTGACCTCTAATATCAACAACACGTTTTGGGCGTATTGGCTGTGGATGAGAGGAGAACTCCACAGTTAAGCGTGCTCAGGTGGGAGCAATCCAGGGATGGGTGACCTCCCTGGGAAGTTTTCACCCGGGCAACCAAAAGCAAATCCGTGAGCTCCTCGTGGGCGAAGCGGACAATATTGTTGGTATGAGAGGCCGGGTGTTACAGATTGGTATCAGAGCATTAGTTATAGCGAACTAAAATGGACTTTGCATCTCATTTGCATTGCATTTTAGACTATAGCTGGATTTGCATTAGTTACACACACATAGATTTCTAAGCTATGCTTACTTAATTTAGTTGCCTGAAAACTTTTGCTTTAACATATCCCTGTGCTGTGAGACACGGGAGGGTTTGTGTGCATTTGATATCACCTAAATGTTCTTCATGATTTGTGTGACACATAGACACCTGTATTCTGGATTTCCTGGCAAAAGGCCCTCGGGCTAAGGCAAGCATATCGCATAAATCTCATTGCGAGACCTGGTATGCTTACCTGGGGATTTCTGGGATGAGTGATAAACTATGGTCAATACACAGGTCTCTAAGGCAAATGGGTCAAATTACCTTGGTGTGTCAATGATTCCCAAAACTTTACTGATCCTTTCGTATACTTTGATTAATCAACCCCGATATAATACATACATACTTGGTACTTCTATCATTGATGACCACTGTACTTGACAAGATATGTTAGCCTGATAGGATGACAGGATCTCAGCCTCTCGGTTGATCAATTAGATTATGTTTGCAGCGGATTTAGCACATTAATTAGCAATTAAAGCAAGAACATAAAAGACATTTCAATTAAAAGCATAAACATAGAGAGAGAAGAGTTCTGCGAAACAATAAATGTTCTATTGGTCGCACATTTCGGCAATTAAAACAGTATGGTTACCCATCCTTTTATAGGCGGCAAAAGGATGGGTTGATGTCCTTTTTCTGACATCACTGAATATTCAAATTACAACTGACAAAAACATAAAACTACTGAAGATGTCAACAACTGACATCTTCTTACAAAAGTTCCTAAGTACTGACAAAAAAACTACTGACACTATAACAACTGAAGAACATGCTCTTCAGTTGTTGTACAATTACTGAAACAAAATAAACTACTGAAAAAAGAAAACCACCACAACAACTGAAGAAGACTTCTTCAGTTGTTGTGACAAACTCTGAGTCTTCAGTACTTGGTCTTCAGACATGGCTTCGGAAGATGTAACAGCTTCGGAAGATATAACAACTGATGACTTCAGTAGATATCATCAGTTGTTGTCCTCAGTCTTTTTCTTCAAACTTTGCTTCGGAAGATAGAACAGCTTCGGAAGATGTAACAACTGATGACTTCAGTAGATATCATCAGTTGTTGTCTTCAGTCTTTGTCTTCAGACTTTGTGCTTCGGAAGAAGATCTTCAGTTCTTTAGTTCTTCAGCTTTTGATACTTCAGTACTTGGTCTTCAGTACTTGAAGTCTTCAGCTGTTGTTCTTCAGTTCTTTGATCTTCAATCTTTGTTCTTCAGACTTTGTCATAACAGCTGAGGCTGGGCTAATATGCTCTCGAGTCTGACATTCAAGCAAGAGAACACAATAGCTGATGGGAGTCTTCAGATGTTCTCGAGTCTGACATTCAAGCAAGAGAACACTGTAACTGATGGGAGTCTTCAGCAGTTGTTGCAGTGGCATGTGGGACTTAGAGGTTTTCCTGATCTTGGCTCATTGGTTCTTTTGGTCCAACAAACTCCCCCTGAACCAATGCATCCAAAACCTCTAATTATTGGATGTCCCACTTATTGATGGCATAAAGATTGGTCTATTTCCTTCTAGATCAGATTAGAAGTTGACCCAGATAAGTACTGGCCAGAGAGGTAGTCTCAAGTGTTTGTTTGGCTAAGTATAGATAGGAGCTCTGTCTTGGGGAATTGGACACAGAGTTGTTGTCCCATCCATGAGATCTACCTCCCATGTACAAGCCGGTAGGATTCTCGGGTGTAGGCCTAAAGAAAGATCATCTGCTCTTCTTTGGATAGATCTTCAGGCTCACCATCAACAATACCTCCCGACCGTACAGCTCTGAGATGTACTTGACCTGTCTTCCATTTTTGAGCTCAAGTGTTGTGATTTGCCTATATGCAAACTCATCAGGATGTTTACCCTCCAACAACAGGTTGAGCTCAATCCTTTGGAAATTCTCAAGCCTCTTATAGACCAGACCCTTCCTAACCACCCTATTATCTAGCATTGAAAAGGGTGATTGGCCGGCTCTATAGGCTTTCTCGAATTCCTCTACTATTTCCCAGGGTGTTATTACAAAAGCCACAGAGATCACTTCATCTACGATTCTCTTTAGTTGGCTTTTGTATCTCACAGGCATGTCCTTTTTGACTATCCTGTGAGACACCCTTGGGTCAGGCCAAGTTCTCACCCTCTCCTTTTCATATTGAAAGGTTTTCTTGAGGGTGAATAATCTCAGAGCTTCCTTTTGCATATTCATTATAGAGGTGGAAGCAGCATAGCATTTGTCAATGCTTTTCAGCATTTCCTCATCATGTCGCTTTTGCTGCTCCTCCTCTTCTAATTTTACCCTCACAGTGTCCTGCTGTGAGGTGGGAGTGATGGTTTGTGATTTGGCTTTGGGTAAAGGTATAACTGCTGAAATAGGCAGGCTATCCTCCTCATCCTCCTCTTCTTCATCTTGCAGCCTCAGCACCCTTCTCTTCTTCTTCAAGGGTGGATCATTGGCTGCGGGTTTTGGTGGTAAAGGAGTTGGTTTTGTGGTTTGTGGTTGGGTTGTTGGTGTGGGAATGTTAGCAGGCACTGCTAGCAATCTAGATATTAGAGAAGGCTTAGTCTGTTTTGCTAGAAGTGTCCTGTTCCCAGCACCGGCTTCAGAAAGGGCCTCTGCGACCAGTCCCTTAGTGAAATCACCAGCCGAACAGATCTTGGTGGTTATAGCCAAGATCCTGTCCCTGGTCTATGCTTTTACATCAAGGACTGGCCTGCCCAGATACTTCGAAATGAATCTACTAATAGCCTCGAGTTTCTTTTGATCCTCTTGGCTATAAGTAGACCATCGGTAGTTTATCTCCCTAGTTTCCATTTTCCTGATCTCCTGATCTAGCAAGGCAGTGTCTTTGTCAAAGCCTTGCTTGAATAGCTGAGCAATGGCAGAATCCATTGATTTGCTGTGTTCAGCATCAGCCTCCTTGACAAGGGCTGCTAGATCAGAGTCAGCCACCATCTTTTCCTCCTCTCCCTTTTCTTATCAGTGAAACTGAAATCCTTTTGGATGTCAGCCACTTCTATTTGCTCAACCTCCCTCTCTTTCCTCTTCGCTTTCTCCCTCACCTTCCTAGTCTCCTCACCAACTCCCTCTCAACCACCACCTCTTTCTCTGCCTCTACCTCCTCCTCACCCCTCTTCCTCTTGACTTGCACTGATGTCTCCCCCTTTTTGGGTGCATTGGTTGGGGTTTGACTATCAGCAAGTGCCGTAGAAATGGCAACCTCCACCATGGGTTGGATGTATGTGGGAAGCCTCTCATCAAGGGTTTGAATGACTAAGTCTTTAAGCATGGGTGTGATGAGAGGTAGGGATTTTTGGAGGATAGCATCCAACTGCTCAGGGGGGTTCTGACCCTAAGAGCTAGTGCCAGAAGCAGGGGCTGGTGGCCGAGTTTGTGGGAGTGGTTCAGTGTTTATGAGACCTTCGGGTGAAGGTGCCATCTGTGGGGTAGTGGTGGAAGATGGACTTCTATCCTGAGTCATTTGAGCAAGCAGCTCTTTGAGTCTGCTTATCTCATCCTCTAGGATAGTGTTTTGAGCTACTACATCATAGAAGAAGCTCAGGTCATCATCAGCATGAGCTGAATCACCTGACCTCCTGACATTGTCAGGATGAACATGTCCTGAGTGTGGCTCAGTAATGACATGTGCCCCTTGTTCATGGTACTGGGGACTTCTGGCCTCCAGATTGGATCCATTATCGGCCATTGCCTCTGGTGAGGTCTTAGTGATGTTACCAGCTGCACCCTGCTCAGATGTTGATGCAGGGGAAGTGGCAGCCTCACCAGATTGTTCTATCTCCCTAGCCACACTGGGAGATTGAACTGATTATCTGTGCTGTGGGCTCCCATCGGCACTTGTACCCACCCCCTCTTCGGTTGGAGTCTCCCCAGGTGTAATAGGTTTCTGGGGAGAGGGTGGAGTGCTCAGATCGGTCAGCACTTTGGCTATTGCCAATGTTGGGCTTAGTGGGCGGTCTCATTAGTAGATGGGCTAGAAGCAGTGTGCACATGGGGAGGACTGTGCTCTTCAATGGTAGTCTTCTCAAGTGAGATAGACCCTAGTAATGTGGTTGCCCCTATGTTGGCTACATCAGGCTCCTGTTGAGAGGAAGCCTGTGCGGTTATGGTAGGTGGAGTCGTGGTACCTACTGGGAGAATCGAACCAGCAGGCACATCCTGCCTTTGTGTTGCAGGGGCATCCTCAGGGGACTCATTTCCCTGAGTAGCCTTTTTGGGCTTCTTTTTGGCTTTTGGTTTGGTGGGGACTTTTGTTGGATCATGATAAGGCTGGTGCAACCAAATTCACTTCATAGTCATCTTTTGGTACTACATTCAAAGGCTTCCGAAGCCAAGCAAGAGATCTTCCGAGAGTCTAAGGAACAACAGCTGAAGACATCTTCCAAAGGCAAAAGCTGAAGTCAACTACTGAAGACAACAACTGAAGCCAACAGCTGAAGATATCTTCCGAAGACAAAGTCTGATGAAAGAGCTGAAGACAAAGTCTGAAAGCTTCCGAAGACAAGTCTGATGAAAGAGCTGAAGACAAAGTCTGAAAGCTTCCGAAGACAAAGTCTGATGAAAGAGCTGAAGACAAAGTCTGAAAGCTTCCGAAGACAAAGTCTGATGAAAGAGCTGAAGACAAAGTCTGCTTCCGAAGACAAAGAAGACTCCAAGCTTCGGAAGAAGCAGTCTTCCGAAGTATAAGTGCCTTCGGAAGAAGTTATTCTTCCGAAGCACTTTATCCTTCGGAAGACATTGCTATGTCCAGCAGATAAAAGTATGGTCCCTGACAGTCCGCTGCAGACCTCTGATACAGCATGGCATCTTCCTAAAGAGCCATGTTGTTGACCATACTTTGTTCTACTGTTCACCTTTTTATGATAGTACATGTTACCAACTTTAGTTGGTGACAAAAGGTAAGTCAGGGACATGTCCTGACTACCAACTCTCAGGCACAATGGCTGAAAGACCTTACCTAGAGTCTTGTAGTATAGATGTAAGGTTAGAGGTGTCCAGCTGGTATCAAAGTATATCCGGCTGTAGGTAGTATTATATATATCTTCTCCCTGTAACTCTTTAGGTAAGCGATTTGAGTCCAAGTGTCTTGTAATCCTTTGAGTTGAGAAGCAATATATAAAAGTACCTTGAAAATTTACCTGCTGTTAATTTTTCTTACTGCTTGTTACTTGTTATATTGTGATCAACTCTTCATAGACTGCTTGCCGAGTGTTGATTCACAGTGAGTTGAGAGAAAACCACCCGAAATCCGATCCTGCAATTGGTATCAGAGCTCCAGGCTCTTGATTGTGAGATCTTACCATCCTAATCAACCTGTTTTTTCACTCCTCACCACAATCCACTCACTCAAATGGCTGCTCTCTCCAAGGCTGATATGGAAACTGGTACCTTGACCAAGTCCCCTATGATCACCCCTGAAGACTTTGACACATGGTGTATCAGGATGGAAGGCTTCATCAAGTGTCAAGACTCAAGGATGTGGGACTCCATTGTCAATGGTCCTTTCATACCAAGCACTACATCTGCCACTGGTAATCGCATCATTCCAAAAGATGTTAATGATTACTCAGAGGAAGATAGGAAGAGAATAGAGCTAGATCAAAGGGCTATGACTTGTCTCCAAACTGCTCTCCCCAACTCCGTCTACAGACGCTTCAAGAAGTGCAAGACTGCTAAAGATCTATGGGAAGCTTTGAAGCTGATGTATGAGGGATCCAAGGAAACTCAAGAGAACAAGAAGATCTCTTGAAGCAGCAGTTTGAGAACTTTACTTTCAAGGCTGGTGAGACCTTGACTCAACAATACTTCAGGTATGTTGAGCTAGTAGATACTCTGGCGGATATTGGAGTAGCTCTTGAGAACAGAGACATAGTTAGGAAGTTCATGTCCTCTCTTCCTAAACTATGGACTCACTACTGTGTTGTCATCAAGAGAACTTCGGACCTTAAGACTCTTTCTCTCACAGAGTTGTATGGTATCCTAAGTGCATTTCAGATGGAGATGAACATGCAGAACTCCTCTGACCACTCCAATAACCAACAGAGTTCAGCCCTTCATGTGGTTGAAAGGGAAAGCATGGAACCACAACATCAGTTGCTATGCTACCCTGACAACTCACATACTGGACCCTTCATCACTCTACCTGAGACTCCAAAGTCTCAAAAGGTTCAACACAACTCCTTTCAGGATAGTTGTGCCTTTGTCTCTGGAAGTGGACACTCTGGTGATTTTCAATACTGCTTTGATGATCTTGAGTGCTTCAATCCAGATGATGTGGAGTACATGGACATTGTCCAGCAGATGGCTCTTTTAACTTACAGAGCGAAGAAGTTCTTCAAGAGAACTGGAAGGCAATTCCCTCAAAACCCAGTCAACAGCAAGTTTGGGTTTGATAAGAGCAAAGCAAGGTGCTACAACTGCAACCAACTTGGTCACTTTGCTAGGGAATGCAAGGCTCCCAAGAACAACCCGGGAACCCCACAGGCCTCCACACATCCCACTGCTCCCAAGCATGAAGAAAGGTCAACTAAACAGCTGCTGTTGCTCAGGAAGTTGACTGGAGCTTCATGGTACAGGATGTGACTCCCGCTCAAGCACTCATGGCCGGAACAGATGATGATCAGGTATATGAACATCTTTGTACTGCTGCCTGTATTGCTAAAGTTAAATTGTATAAGGATTACATTTCGGAAATCAGATCTGAGGTTGAGTCTTTAAATGTGCTAAAATCTGACTTTAAAAGAGCTGAATCTGACTATCAAAGGAAAATTGATGAGTTAGAGAAAACTGTGTCTCTTTTGAAACATGAAAAGACTAACTACAAGACTCAAATCAAAGATCTGAACTCCAAACTTTCTGAAGTTCAAGCCCAGTTAGTCACAGCTGAGGCTCAGGCCAGGAAGCAAGCTATTGCTGAGCAAAGCTTCCAAACTATTCTTGCATCAACCTCTCATTCCAAAATGTTTTATCAAAACAAAGAAGGGTTGGGAACCAGTGAAATAGCTCCACCACACTCTTATGAGTCTATTAGACTACCTAGATGTGGTATTGAAGAGCAAGAGGTTCCAACTGCTGACCCTTCTCCATTGGAACTAGAGAATGAAGTAAGAATAGTGGCCTCCACAGGGGAGAAACAGGAGGATACACCCATCTCCACCTGTGATGACCAAATCCTGACCACCAAGGCAAGAAGAAGCAGAGCTAAAGCTGCTAGAAGGACTGCTAAGAAGGTTGCAGAGTCCAAGCTTAAGTTTGACCCTAAGCAAAAGGGTGTCTTCATTTCTGCCGGGTTTCAAGTGGTAGGTACTCCTGATTCAGGAAAGGAGTGTAGTACCAGCACTCCTGTCCTACTGAAGGATCAGAAGTCGAAAGGGAAAGTTGCTATGAGAGAGAAGAAACCCAAGAAACAGCAACCTGCAAGTTCCCAGAAGACTAACGTTGCATGCATAATGTGTGGTCTGCACAACCACATGGCTAAAGATTGTTACTACAATCCAGCAAGCACACATTATGCAAATAATGTTAGAAAAGAAGTAGTCAGAGAAGGTTTCTCAGTTGGACCACTTCAAAAGGTCCAAATGATGAAAAAGGGAAAGTTGGTCTCGGAAGCCAAGTTGCTTTCGGAAGAAACTGCTTCTTCCGAAGGAAAATGGCTTCGGAAGCCAAACCTTCTAAGGTTCGGAAGAACAAGAAGGCTCCCTTGAAACCATCTCAGAAGAAGACTACTTCGGAAGAAAAGGTGGTGAAGGCTTCTTCCGAAAAGAGAAGAAGCTTCGGAAGAAGACCATGCTGCAAAAGCTTCAACAAGCTCATCCTCAAAGATCAACCAAAGGATGGATTGGAAGATCAAGGAAGATGCTGCAGCCCAAACCTCTTCTTCAACAATGACCTCTATTGAACCCCATTGCATATCTTTTGGTTCAATTATGTCACTATCTTTGGAAGAGCCCGAGACCTGCAAGGCTTGGGCTTCCAAACAAAACTAACCATCTCATCTTATGTGCAGGGACATCCATTTGACAAGAACAACAATATCTGGATTGTAGATAGTGGATGCTCCAGGCACATGACAGGGAACAGATCTCTCCTTCAACAATTCCAGAACTTTGATGGAGGGCCTGTCCAATTTGGAGGTGAGGCCGGAGGATATATTTCTGGCAGAGGAAGTATATCCAATGGCAGAATAAACATTGACAAAGTTCACTTTGTCAAACAGCTTGAACACAATCTGTTAAGTGTTTCTCAATTCTGTGATCAAAGCATCAGATGCTTTTCACAGAACATGAGTGCATTATCCTCAAACCAGGGATGACAATTCCTCCGGAATTGGTGCTTCTCAGATCTCCCAGGAAAGGGGATATGTACAAGCTGGATATGAACAATGCTTCTCCTATGGGTGAAGTATCATGCTTTCTTTCCAAAGCTGATAGTGATGAGTCAACACTATGGCATAAACGCATGTGTCATGTGAATTTTAAAACAATGAATAAATTGGCTAAAAATAACTTGGTACATGGTTTGCCTAAAAAGGAATTTTTCTGCAAAGATAACTGTGTTGCATGCCTGAAAGGGAAACAACACAGATCATCTCATAAATCCAAATGTGTTAACTCTATCACTACTCCATTACACTTATTGCACATGGATCTTTTTGGTCCCACAAGTATAATGAGCATTGGAAGGAAATCATACTGCCTTGTGATCGTTGATGATTTTACAAGATTTACATGGGTATTCTTTTTAAGAAGTAAAGATGAAACTGCTGAAACTTTAAAATCTTTTATTCTTAAAATAGAAAATCAAATTGATCACAAGGTTAAGATTATTAGAAGTGATCAAGGGACTGAGTTTAAGAACTTCGTTCTTGACTCATTCTGTGACTCAAAAGGGATTGCCAGACAATATAGTGCTCCCAGAACTCCTCAACAAAACGGTGTTGCTGAGAGGAGGAACAGGACACTTATTGAGGCTGCTCGGACCATGTTAGCTGATTCAAAGCTGCCTCTAACATTCTGGGCAGAGGCAGTCAGCACTGCATGCTATGTGCAGAACAGGGTTCTTGTAGTTAAGCCCCATGGAAAAACCCCTTATGAGTTATGGAACAAGAGGCCACCGTTCATTGGCTTTCTAAGGTCCTTTGGCTGCAGGTGTACCATACTTAACACAAAGGACAACTTGGCAAAGTTTGCTGAGAAGTCGGATGATGCTATCTTTATTGGATACTCTTCTAGCTCCAAAGCTTATAGAGTATACAATATTAAGAATCAACAATTTGAGGAGTCATCCAACATAGTTGTTAATGAGCACACTCCTTGTGTTAGGGGGAATGGACCTGATATATCTTTGATTTAGAATTGTTTCCAAACTATTCTAAACCATCTTGTGAGAATGTTTCAGCTGGAACAGGTGCTCAAAGTGATGCTGATGCTGATGCAGGTCAACTATATGAGCTTCCCAGACCTATTCCAAATTCTCCAAGAGCTGAAGGGCAACAAGCTTCAACTATTCACAGATCTGACAGTGTAACTATCTCCAGAAATAGTGAAGCTTCAACAAGTGAATCACTTGATCAACCTCAAAGTTCCTCAGTGATCCACTACAACACCAGGTTGAGGGAAGTGGTATTCTGAAGGAACAGGCAACTGTTAATACTACTTCACAACCAACCATTGATGATGTTTCTCAATCATTCAATCAGTCCTCATTGAATGACTCTGAAACAGCAGTTGGACAGAGTGATCCAATTCCTGATCAGAATATGTCTAACCTAGACTTATCTCTGCAATTGGAAGTGATTCCTCGTCTTAGGATTCACAACACTCATCCAACTGAGAACATCATAGGGAATGTCTCTGAGGTGTGAGAACAAGAGGACAAACTCATCATGGGAATGTCTGCTTGTACTCATGCTTCCTGTCTCAGATGGAACCAAAGAAGGTAGAAGATGCCTTAAAGGATAGTAGTTGGGTTGAATCGATGCAGGAGGAGCTGCTTCAATTCAAAAGACAAAAGGTCTGGAAACTATGCCCACTACCATCTGGTCAAGTACCCATAGGCACTAAATGGGTATTCAGGAACAAGAAAGATGATAGAGGCTTGATTATCAAGAACAAGGCAAGACTAGTAGTTCAAGGGTACACCCAGGAGGAAGGAATTGATTATACTGATGTCTTTGCACCTGTTGCAAGACTTGAGGCAGTTAGGATCTTCCTTGCTTATGCTGCATCCAAGAACTTCACAGTCTACCAACTTGATGTCAAGTGTGCTTTTCTATATGGGGAATAGATAGGGAAATCTATGTGTGTCAACCTCCAGGATTTGAAGACCCACAGCACCCCAACTATGTGTGCAAGCTGGATAAAGCTCTATATGGGCTGCACCAAGCACCTAGGCTGTGGTATGAGACCTTGTCTCAGTTTCTCCTGAAGAATGGATACACTAGAGGTACCATTGACAAGACTCTTTTCATCAGAAAGAGTGGAGAAGACATTTTGCTTGTACAAGTCTATGTTGATGACATCATATTTGGTTCTTCAAACGACCAAATGTGCAAGACTTTGAAAGCATTATGAAGCAGAAGTTTGAGATGAGTTCCATGGGAAAAATGGACTTTTTCCTAGGAATCCAGGTGAAACAGATGAAGGAAGGGTTCTTTATAAGTCAATCTAAGTATGTCTCAGACATCTTAGAAGATTTGAAATGAAGGACTGTAAACCAGCCAAGACACCCATACCCAGAAACCATAATCTTTGCCCTGACCTTGAGGGGGAGGATACTGATCAACATCAGTATAGAGCAATTATTGGTTCTCTGATGTATCTCACTGCAAGTAGACCAGATATCATGTTTGCCACATGCATTTGTGCAAGATATCAGGCTGCTCCAAAGGTGTCTCACCTAGCTGCTGCAAAGAGAATCCTCAGATACCTCAAAGGAGCACCTAAACTAGGTCTCTGGTATCCAAGAAATAGTGATTTCAATCTCTATGGATACTCTGACAGTGACTATGGTGGCTGCAACATTGACAAGAAATCAACATCAGGAGGATGTCAATTTCTTGGTGGAAGGATTATCTCATGGCAATGCAAGAAACAATCCTGTGTCTCTACATCAACTGCTGAAGCTGAATACATTGCTGCTGCTAGCTGCTGTGCTCAACTGCTATGGATTCAAAATCAGATGTTAGACTATGGGTTCAACTTCATGACTACTCCTATCCATATTGACAACAACAGTGCTATCTCCATTACTGAGAATCCGGTGAAGCACTCCAAGACAAAACACATTGATATCAGGTATCATTTCATTAGAGATATTCATGAGAACAGCTGATAAAGTTAATCAAAGTTGACTCAAATGAACAATATGCTGATTTGTTCACAAAGGCATTTGATGAACAAAGATTTAAGTATCTCATATCAGCAATTGGGATGATAAACATTGAATAACTACCTCTTTTGAAGACCTTTTTAAATGAGTAATGTCTTGTGTCAATACAATTTAAGCCCTGTTACAAAAGATCTTTAACTATTCCAAGTGTAAATTCCTTCCGAAGAGGAACTAACTCTCGGAAGATATTCTTGAATATCTTCCGAAGCTAAATTCCTCAATGGAAATTTTCTTCTCGGAAGAGTTTTTGGTCTCGAAGAAGCGATTGATTTTATATCAGATCTACTTCCGAAACTTATACAACTCTCCATTCGGAAAGACAGCTTTACCTTCGGAAGCAATGCCTTGCTTCGGAAGATAAAGTGCCTTCAAAGGACAATTTTACCTTCGGAAGCAATATCATGCTTCGGAAGAGAAATGCCTCGGAAGAAAATACCTTCGGAAATGTTTTACCCTCGGAAGTAAAGGTTTTTATATGTAACGGATATCTTTTGGGCCCCACTCTGTAAAAAGTAAAGATTTTGTTGATAATGTCAGATTATTTAAATTATCCTTGCCGCCAACATCATTTCTCTCCGCCGTAAACCACCATACCACCCACAGTAACCCCAAACAGTTACCCTATTACCACCACCATACCACTATTCACCCCTTTTAAATAATCTTGACTTATCAATTTCATCTTCTTTACCACTTTACAGCCCAAATTGTTCCCTTCACTGTCAAACCTAAATCTCACTCAAAATTTCAAGCTTACCTTTTCTCCAATGGCGCTAAACCCTCAGCACAACCAAGTCGCATTACTTGACTCGTCAAGGGATGCTGACTTCACCCAAATCATCACCTTTCTCACCGAATCCACCTACCTCACTGCACTCACAGTTAACCCAACCGTATACTCCAACCAATGTCAGAATTTTGGAGCAACGAGAAACTACAGTGCTGAATGGGTTCGAGTCCTGAGAACCAGAGTTTGTGGCCAAGAGTTGGTCATCAATGAACAAATCATCAGGGAGCATCTCGAGCTTCACGATGATGGGGCTCCTACTGAGTTCCCCAAGGAAGACTTGGAAGGCACCTATATCCTCATGGGATATGGAGGCGATGTCAGCAGGTCCACAGTATACAAGTTCAACTTCTCTTACCATTGGAAGTTCCTGCTGCACATTGTTTTGCACTGCCTCTCCAACAAATCAGGGGGTTGGGATCAAATCCCATATGAACTAGGATGCCTAGTTCATGGGTTGGTGAGAGGCCTCAGATTCAACTACTCACGATTCGTGTTGAACAACCTAATCGCCAATCTCAGCAGGGATACATTCTTCATGTATCCCCGATTTCTTCAACACATAATCAACTGTGAGATGGAACCAAGCAAGCTTGTCTGCGCAGCTGCTCTTCCTGTTCCACATATGAGGCCTACCATCTTCAAGACACTGAAGAAGATGTCCACCAACTTCACTGGACGGTACACTCCATTACCTCCAGAGATGACTGAGCGCATAGCTCCTGGTGACATCCCTGTTCTCCCCACAGGTGATGAACCCACACCAGCAACATCCACCACAATACCAAAACCTTCTTTACCCATCAAAGCCACATATCAGAGACGCCCCAAACGAACCTTGTTCAATCTACTCTGATTGAACAAGCTCCTTCTGTTCACACCCAAAGGACTAGAGTGGAATCATGGGCTCCCACTCAGTCCGAGGTCACACCATCCTTCACATTGACCTCAATGTGGGTTTTTGAGTCTCCTCAGTCTCAAACCCTGAGCCCGAACCCCAAGCCTTTAGCCCACAGGGTGAGTCTCTACACTCCCCTGTGCAGCCTTCTAGGGACAGCCCCACCATAGGCTCAATGCCTGTAGACATTGATCAAGGTCCCGGGTCAGTAGGACTAACCACCCTCTCTTTCACTGACCTTTTACTCCGAACTGATGAAGAGATTACATCTCTCCATGGCCATGAAGTTGATCTACAACACCCACTAAGAGATCAACAGAGCCAAGAGGGATCCCTTGTCTCTAGCCCCCATCAGAAGCCTGCTACTGAGGTGAGTCCCACTGATGTGGAGGGGACTCATGTAGACTCAGCTGCCACTACTCAGAGTCTCTCATTGAGCTCTCAGGACAGTGGTAACATAATTAGGACTGAGTCTACGGCAACTTTGCCCATTGACATCTCTGAAAGAGATGACTCTGAGCAAAGGAAACCAGGGTGCCAAGAAACCACATCTGGTGGTGAGAGTGAGCATACTAGGTATGTTATCTCATCTCCCCGTGATTCTTCCTATGAAGATGAGGGAAGTATGCAACTAACACTTCAGTACTTGCTTTCTAAGGTCTCCAACCTGGAATCACAGGTGAAGATCTTAGAATCAAGGACTGCCACTCAGCAACTTGAGATTAACTCTCTCAAGGCTCAACTAGCTGAGAAACAACGGAGAGGTCTGTTAGGCATGTACCAATCCAGGTCTCAATGACTTCTTCCTCTAGCTCATCTAGCTCTCAAGATGATGCTACCAAAAAGGGAGAAAGTTCAGAGACAAACACCTATGGAACCACAGACCCAACTCATTTCCACCCACAAATCATTACACCACCTGAGTCATCTAATCCTTTCTGGAGATTGACTCAAGGATGCTTCAAGATCTCTACAGACTTTTCACAAAGTTTGTATTGAGATCATCCCTAGAACAGCCCAGCCCCGACACCACACTTCTCATACTTTGGGCTGAGGAGCTTCAAAGACTGACTGCACCTTCTACCACTGTGGAGGAAGTTGGTCACCTAAGGTCTTCATGGAACCTGAGATTAGCTTCGAAGGGGAAATGGGGACTGATGGCCCAGCAACTAAACAGATGGGACAGAATCTGCACCAGTCTCATCTTCCGAAGCTCTAGCTGAGGCTTCCGAAGTTTACATGGAAGCCTCGGAAGAACAAGACAATCTTCCGAGGCCGAAATAGAAGCTGCGGAAGGCCTATTTCAGATGTCCGAGGAACTGACCATCACAGATGTCATTGCTGAATTGCATCTGAGGTGAGCAGGAGGACATTCTGAATACCTCCAACCCAAGCACCAGCTGAACTTCTCTCTCAATCACAACCCTCCATCCAAGAACCACCACAGTCAAGCACAATCAAGACAAAGGCAAAAGAAAGTTGACTGCGGAAGAGCTTCAGAGGAGGAGAAGATTGAGAAGGCCAAAAAGAAAGGTCGGTTTCCTACTGAAGCTGTTAGCTGCTAGTTCTAAGGCAGCTGCAGCCAATCAGGAAGAAATCACCCTAAGAGAAGAACAGCACTCATTGACCAGCTCATCAGCCTAGGAGCTGTCAATGAGGAATACTCCTGCTACCACTAGAGGAGTTGGTGACTTTGGAGAGGTCAACCAGGCTACAACAAGAAAGGGAAGCCAGGTTGGCCTTGGAGAAGGCAGAAGAAGAGCAGAGGGAGGCAGCCCTGAAGCTGAGAGAGGAGAGGATCAAATTCCTACTCTCAAGAGGCTTCAGTCTCCTGAACTGTCTCCACATGATGATGATATGATCCTGCTGCTCCACAACAAAGAGCAGGATCAAATGGAGAAGGAAGGAAGAAGGCTGCTAGGAGAAGTTGAAGGTGAAGAGGAAGAGGGAGGAAGAGAAGGAGGTCACTGCTGCCAAGAAGTCAACTGACAAAGCCTGGATGAAGGACTACCTCCGGGCTCATGGCTTCTCTGGTAGGCAGGTGGGACCTATGTCCGAAAGGACACTCCAGCGGATAGTCAGTGAAATAAAGGCTGACATCCGTTTGGGGAAGAGAGGGAGATGTATAGAAGGGTAAAGGGAACGGTCTTCACCCCAGCCACTCAACCACAGCCACAACCCAACCAAACCAACCCCTTTTCCCATTAAACCCGAACCCACTGATGAAACCTTCACCCCTCAACCCACAACTCTACCCAAACCTACCACATCACCTCAACCACCCAAACTACCCATCCTAAAACCCAAGACTCAACCCAAAACCACTAAACCTAAGCCTACCCAACAACAACCAAGACCATCCCCTCAGCCTCCCAAACATCTCTCCTTTGAGGAGATTAAGGAGTTCAAGACAAGGCTCATCAATTGCACTACTTTGAGCAGCATCTCCTGTGAGGGAGATTATCAACATCACCTATGTTGATAACTCTTCAAGCTCCCTCACCCTAGGCCAATTTCTTGATTGCCTAGAGACACTTTGGGCCAGGCTGCAAGACTTCTTGGTCTCAACTCCGATACCCTCAATGCTGAGGAGAAGAGACTAAGAAGAAGACTGGTGACTCTGCTGGATACCAGGAAAGAGGACAGGATTTCTGGTCAATCTCCTGGACCTAGAAATGCAATAATCCAGTGGAGGTTCGATGAACCTTCTCACAACTTTGTTGTGGAAAGGGAGAATGGTGAAACCAACAGGCTCAATGCCACTTCTCTGCTGCATCTCAGCAGATTTGATCTTGCTGAGCTTGCAGAGAAGCCATTCTCCAATCCCTCCAACTCTGAGACTGCTGCACACATCAGAAACCACATCAGTGGTCTCCACTTGGCTGAACGAAGTAGAAAGCCAAGATTGAAGAAGAGTTGAAGCTGAAAAGAGTGGAAGACAAGGAAAGATCAACCACCAAAGGCACAGCCTTTCTACAGATGGTGGAAGGTCCTGAATTGGAACCAATAGTTCGATGGGAATATGACTATACTTCCCATCAACTAACTCTTTTCAGAGGGCCACAACAGAGGGTACACATAATCCAAGGTGACAGAGTAGAGGTTCTGTCCACCAAAGATTTGTACAAGATTCTCAGCATCACAGCAGGAAAGAATGAAGATACTGATAACACCTGCTTTCCTTGGTGCTGAGAGCTTTGAGAAGAAGAGAGAAGTGAAGTTTTGGTAGCATCAGCCTAGGGGGAGTTTGTTGGATCATGATAAGGCGGTGCAACCAAATTCACTTCATAGTCATCTTTTGGTACTACATTCAAAGGCTTCCGAAGCCAAGCAAAGATCTTCCGAGAGTCTAAGGAACAACAGCTGAAGACATCTTCCAAAGGCAAAAGCTGAAGTCAACTACTGAAGACAACAACTGAAGCCAACAGCTGAAGATATCTTCCGAAGACAAAGTCTGATGAAAGAGCTGAAGACAAAGTCTGAAAGCTTCTGAAGACAAAGTCTGATGAAAGAGCTGAAGACAAAGTCTGAAAGCTTCCGAAGACAAAGTCTGATGAAAGAGCTGAAGACAAAGTCTGAAAGCTTCCGAAGACAAAGTCTGATGAAAGAGCTGAAGACAAAGTCTGCTTCCGAAGACAAAGAAGACTCCAAGCTTCGGAAGAAGCAGTCTTCCGAAGTATAAGTGCCTTCGGAAGAAGTTATTCTTCCGAAGCACTTTATCCTTCGGAAGACATTGCTATGTCCAGCAGATAAAAGTATGGTCCCTGATAGTCCGCTGCAGACCTCTGATACAGCATGGCATCTTCCTAAAGAGCCATGTTGTTAACCATACTTTATTCTACTGTTCACCTTTTTATGATAGTACATGTTACCAACTTTAGTTGGTGACAAAAGGTAAGTCAGGGACATGTCCTGACTACCAACTCTCAGGCACAATGTCTGAAAGACCTCACCTAGAGTCTTGTAGTATAGATGTAAGGTTAGAGGTGTCCAGCTGGTATCAAAGTATATCCGGCTGTAGGTAGTATTATATATATCTTCTCCCTGTAACTCTTTAGGTAAGCGATTTGAGTCCAAGTGTCTTGTAATCCTTTGAGTTGAGAAGCAATATATAAAAGTACCTTGAAATTTACTGCTGTTAAGTTTTCTTACTGCTTGTTACTTGTTATATTGTGATCAACTCTTCATAGACTGCTTGCCGAGTGTTGATTCACAGTGAGTTGAGAGAAGAACCACCCGAAATCCGATCCTGCAACTTTGGATTTGGAGGTGGAGGCTGTGGGTTCCTGCTGCGTGGTTTTCGCAGCCGGCCAGCCTGTTTGAGTGTGTGGGTCAGTGTTGTGCCTGGAGTATACCTCGGCTTGAACAGCCATGGCAGGGCCCCAGTGCCAACTAGTCCCTCAGCCTGAAGCTGGTTTTCGATCATGGCCATTATGAACCGTGGATACAAGTTCCAACGATTAGAAAAGGTTTTGTGGCCATGTCCTTGAGTTCCAAAAATAAAATATCAGTAAAATTTAGAGGTTGTTTCTCAAGGATGGAATACAATACCTGTTGCCACCTTGTGGACATCTGGTCCCACGAAGAGGTTTTAGGAGCCAGACACACGTTCACCATGTGGAAGATCAATCGTTGAGGGTCAGGGAAGTGTTTCTTCAACAAGGTGGAGGCGGAAGGTTACCCTGGTAGTCGTTGGATGTGAATGAGAGATCCAAGGTACCTTTGGGGTAGGAAGTTGGGTGAGTGGCATCCTCCAGCTCTAGGGTTTGGCGTAGGGTAGCTGGAGTGATAACGACGGGTGGCCGTTGACGGAGGACCGGAGGGAGACCTCACCATCCTGCTCTCCGGTTTGGACGGTTACATTTGTCCAAAACTCCGCCAAAAAGTTGGTGTATATAGTGGGGTTCAGGAGAAAAGCCGTTTTGTAGGGTGAGTCGTTCATAAGATCTACGGCTTGGTGGAACTTAGGCCATAATGGCGATTTTGTAAGATGGGCGACACAGTTGTGTCGAGGTTTCAGTTGCATGGTCGCCATTAATGGTGTATGGGAAGTTCAGAGGGTTTTTGTAAGATTAGGGCAAGTGGAGTAAATGCTCTGAAGGTGGGGTATTTATAGGTTAGGCCAAAGGTTGAAAGGAAACTACTGAAGGTTTTGGTGTCAGTTATCAGTTGTTGTAACGACTGATGACGTGGTTTTAACCTTCAGTGGTTGTAACATCTGAGGACTTGGTATTAGTCTTCAGTAGTTGAAACTACTGAGACCTTGGTTTTGTCCTTTAGATGTTGTAAACGTCTGAAGAGTTACTGTTAGTCGTCAGTAGTTATGAACTACTGATGATCTAGAATTCTTCTTCAGACGTTGGAACAACTGAAGACTTGGTGTTAGCCTTCAGTAGTTGTAAACTACTGAGATCAGTAGTTGTGAACTACTGAAGACATGGTATTGCTTCAGTTGTTGTAAACAACTGCGGACTTGGTGTTAGCCTTCAGTAGTTGTGAACTACTGATGTCAGTAGTTGTGAACTACTGAAGACATGGTTTTATCCTTCAGTTGTTTGTGTATGAAACAGCAGCTGTTGTTATCAGCTGATGAGAAATTACTCATCAGCTGTTTCCGTCAAATCAGTTGTTTCATACTAGCCTCCACACTTATCAGCTCTTTGGCTGACTTTCAGATGTTTCATCGACCCTTCAGCTCTTGTGAATATTTATGCCTTCAGCTCTTGTGATCAGATGTTCACAAGTGCTGATGAAATATTCTTCAGAGCTGGTGAACAAATTTTGTCTTCAGTATTTGTGTAAGATTACACATCAGTACTTATGAGCAAAATTTGTTCTTCAGTACTTATTTATTTGAAAATCATACATCAGTAGTTGTAATCCACCTTACTACATCAGTTGTTTTTCAATAAATAATGTACATTAGTACTTTGAGTCATTTTAGTCTTCAGTAGTTGTGAAAGAGCTGAAGACTAAATTACTCATCAGTACTTGTATTTGACCTTTGCTCTTCAGTAGTTGTGAACTAGAGTACCAGCATAGGTCAAATCAATCAAGCTGCAGCATACCAAGCCTTAGTACCAAATTTTGGAATGTGGCACTATCTAGAGGCTTAGTAAAATGTCTGCAAGCTCATCAGCACTAGGCACAAACTTAGGATCAATCAGACCTTTCTCATAGCAATCCCTGATAAAATGATGTCTGATCTCAATATGTTTGGTCCTTGAGTGCTGGACTGGATTCTTAACAATACAGAGAGCTGAAGCACTATCCATTAGTAATGGAGTTTAGTCTCTGTAATGCCATAATCCAGAAGTTGGTTCTGAAGCCAGAGTATCTGAGAGGTACAACTTGCAGCAGCAATATACTCAGCTTCAGTAGTAGATGTAGCAATTGATGTTTGTTTCTTACTCTGCCAAGAAACTAAACAATTGCCTAGGAATTGGTAACCACCAGAAGTGGATTTTCTGGTGACTTTGCATCCTGCATAGTCACTATCAGAGAAAGCAACTAATTTGCAAGAATGCCCAGCTGAATACCAAAGACCTAGTGATTGGGTACTTTACAGATATCTAAAGATCCTTTTGACTGTAATCAAATGGGATTCTTTAGGTGCAGCCTGAAATCTAGCACAAGCACATGTTGAAAACATGATGTCTAGTCTAGAAGCTGTAAGGTACATCAAGGACCCAATCATACATCTGTAAAGGTTTCATCAACCGCTTTACCTTTCTGATCTACATCTAGTTGTGTGATGCTGCTCATGGAGTAGAACAGGGCTTAAAGGATTGTAAATCAAACTTATTTAACAACTCTTTGGTATACTTGGACTGATGGATGAAGATTCCATCATCCAGTTGTTTGATTTGCAAACCCAGAAAATACTGTAATTCTCCCATAGCACTCATTTCAAATCTCAGCTTCATAAGCTTTGTAAATTCATCACACAACTTTGGATCAGAGGATGCAAAGATGATGTCATCAACATAAATCTGAACAAGGAGCTTATGTTGTCCCACAGTCTTGATGAATAAGGTTTTATCAATGGTGCCTCTAGTGAATTTATTCTCTAGAAGAAAGGTTGAGAGTGTCTCATACCAGGCTCTAGGTGCTTGCTTCAGCCCATAAGAGCCTTATCAAGCTTGTACACCCAATCAGGATGTTTATTGTCCTCAAAGCCTGGTGGTTGACACACATAAACCTCTTTTTTTATTTTCCCATATAGGAAGGCACTTTTGACATCCATTTGATAAACCTTAAGACTGTGAAAAGCAGCATAAGCTAAGAAGAGTCTGATTGCTTCCAGTCTGGCCACAGGTGCAAAGGTCTCATCATAATCGATGCCTTCTTCTTGTGCGAATCCTTGAACAACCAGTCTTGCCTTGTTCTTGACAATTTGGCCCTTCTCATCTGTTTTGTTCCTAAATACCCACTTGGTGCCTATAGCACACTTATCTTTGGGTAATGGAACAAGCTCCCACACTTGCTGTTTCTTGAATTGAAGAAGCTCAAGCTGCATAGCTTCCACCCATCCATTGTCTCTTAAAGCAATATGATAGTTCTTTGGCTCTTGCTGACTGATGAAGAGAGCATAGAAGCAGAAGTTAGACAATTGATTCCTGGTTGAAACTCCAGCATGGATATCACCAATGATCTGTGATGTGGGGTGATTCTTGAGCTCTTGATAAACTATGATATCTGTGCAAGTGTTTGTAGACCCATCAGCAACAACAGATGGTGATGGAGATTCCTGAAACCATGTAGAGGATGGCAGCTCAAACGAAGTAGAGCAGGCAGAAATCTCATCAGCATTTGTAGTGGATGGAGCTGCTGAGGCTACAGGAACATCAGGTTCAGTGAACTTAGGCAGGTTGTCACTGATCCTGAAGAGGTGAGTACTGACTACATCATCATCAGTACCACCAGGTGGAGATCTATTGACAGGCTCAACAGATGGAGGTTGATAAGGAACATATTGCAGTATGTCCAGATCAAACAACTCCACAGGGTTTTGTGGAATCATGTCCTTTGGAGATTCATTGAACTTAACATGCAGACTTCAACCCCCTTGGTTCTACAGTTGAAGACTCTGTATGCTTTGCAAGTTGATGAATAACCAACAAAGTACCCTGCATCCACCTTACTAGCAAACTTATGGAGTGGGTTGCTAGTGTTGAGAATAAAACATGGACACCCAAAGGCTCTAAAGAATGAAATAAGAGGGGCCAAGTGATGAAGAACTTCATAAGGTGTCTTCATCACCTCTTATTTACTAAAGCTCTATTTTGTACATAGCAAGCTGTATTGACAGCTTCAGCCCAAAAGTCAGTGGCAACCCAGAGTCAGCCAACATTGACCTTGCTGCTTCAATGAGGGTCCTGTTCTTTCTCTCCACCACTCCATTCTGCTCAAGAGTTCTAGGAATGCTAAACTGCCTTCTAATTCCCTTGGACAGGTAGAAGTCATCAAGTGTGTGGTTTCTAAATTCTGTTCCATTGTCACTCCTCACCACTTGACCTGTAGGGAATACTGCTTTTCTACTTGTAACACAAAGTTCATTATTGTCTTTGCTGCTTCATCCTTGGAGTGCAAGAAGAAAGTCCATACAAACTGGATTAATCATCCACAATTACCAGGCAGTATTTCTTCTTTGCCATGCTTATTACTCTGACAGGACCAAAGAGATCCATGTGCAGAAGTTGTAAGCAAGCAGTGGACTTTGGTTCTTCTATTGAAGGGAATGAAACTTTGTGTTGTTTTCCTTTCAAGCAAGCAGTGCAGTCATCTTCACACTTGAACTCCTTCAGAGGCAATCCTCTTACTAAACCATGGCTTATAAGCTGATTCATGTTCTTGAAATTAACATGACCCAGCCTTCTATGCCATAGTGTAGACTCTTGAGGAGATGCCTTGGAGAATAGGCAAGGATGGCCTTTTAGATCCATCTTTCTAGAAAGATCTAAGGCATACACTCTTCCTGTCCTGTTGGCCTTCAGGAGAGTATGTTCATCCAATGCCTTTTCAATCAAACTCAGAACTTTGGATGATAGAATCCGACAGTTTCTGGCTTGTGAAAAGGGCAACATGGCCTTTGTCACACATTTGACTGACACTCAAGAGGTTGTACTTGAGATTCTCCACATGGTTAACATCATCAAACCTTATTTCCCCATTGGAAACAAAGCCTTTTTCGATGATGTAACCCTTTGCATCATTGCCAAAAGAAACAAATCCCTTCTTTCCTTGAGAGTAGTCATTAAGAAGGGAGCTGCTTCCTGTCATGTGCATGGATCCTCCACTGTCTACATACCAGATGCTTCTATGGCATGTTGAAGAACCCTGCAAACACAGCCATGTGTTAGTTAGTCTTGGAGACCCAAACCTGCTTGGTTTTGGGTATGTTCTCAGCTACAGGTGCAGCACTAACAGGTGTGTTTTGTGTGACAGCTTGAGGTGAAAAAGATGGTACAGAAGAGGAACCCTTTGGCTTGGGCTTCCTTTTCTGTGGTTTCAACACAGGTGCATCTAAGTGGTTGACTCTTCCCACTAGCTGCTGAACCATCATCACCAACTGTGTCTGATTCTGTGATAAAGCTTTCAGCTCTTCAGACACATTGGAGTTTGCTGATGATGAGTTCCTATGTTGTACCATCTTTTTCTGAGCAACCTCAGCTGTTGCCTGAGTTATCCCTACCTTCTTTTTAGATTTAGCTTTGGGCTTAGGGATTTCAGGCTTGGATGTTGCTAATACAAACTTGGTTTCAAACTCATTCTTCATTTTATTGATGCTCTCAGTAATTTTCTCCTTCTGTTTGAGTTTGGAACCCCTTTTGTACCAGCAATCATCAGTAAGATGATTGAACAAGCCACATATCTCACATGGCTTTTTCTTCATCTTATGCTGATCATCAGCTGAAGAGGATTTAACTGCTAAAGACTTGTTCTTTAGCTGTTTGTCATCAGTACTAGCAGTTTTCTTCCTAGTGCCTGCTTTCCTGGTATCCTCTCTAGCTGTCTTCAAACCTTTCCTACTATTAGTTTTCTTCTCTTTAGTGCTAACAGTGTAAGGCCCACCTTTCTCAGGGAAGCCTCACAGTTGGTCATTCACGGCAAAACATCGATTTAAAACAGTCATTTACGCATATGTGTATAAATATATATTGCAGCGGATAATAATGTAAATTTCAATCTATTACAATTGAAATATAATCATTGTCTTTAATTCTAAAAATCTATTTAGAGTCCTCTTAATATTTTCTTCATCAGGGATGCCAGTCTTCTAGTGCCAAGAAGCTTCAGTCCCATGCCTCTATTCCGTAGCTCTAACTCTTACCTGTCAACTGATATGCATACAAAAGTCAGCTTCGCTGAGTGAATTCTAGGTTTACTTTGCTAAATAACTTTTGTAAGAGGCATTAGCTTTATCAGTTGAAAATAATTCTCATCTATCACACATCAATACATACAGGCTATCACTTTATCGATACTTTATCATTATTTTTCATTTCTGTTATTTATTACTCTTCTTTATCCGTCAATTCTCTGTCACTATCGGTGCCTAGGCTCGCCTAGGACTTTACCGACACGCCAATTAAGGGCTTACAGTCGTACTCGATCGGCCATTATTGTCATGCCAATTCAGGGCTTACAGACCTGCCTGTTCGAGTATTACTTTATCCGGGTGAGGGCACAACAAATGCAACCCTCCTTTAGCCATTGCTTGCAAGTCTTTACTTTATCCCTTGCCTGCAGGACTTTACTTGCAAGACTTTACTTTATCCAGGTACACGTTATGGGCCACATAACCTTTCTTTACGTTTCACTTTCTTATTTAAGTTATATATATATATATATATATATATATATAACACAACACATCTCGAAGGCAATTCATCACTACAAGGTTATATCTCGATAAGGAAAAACACACTATCAATTCATTATAACACCCCATTTCTCATATAAGATAGTATGTAAAGCTTTACTTTAAAAGAACTGATCATAAAAAGTATGTATCTTAGTATGCATACCGCCCCAAAACATTTAAAGCATGTATAAAATAGGGGATCTAGAACTCACCTGAACTCGTCCAAGTAGCTTAAATTCTAAGTCACTTAGGCTATAGCCTGAATGCTCTAGCTGCACGAAAGTTAACATGCAAAAACGTCATTTTCTTCATAGTTTCGCTAAGCGAAACTACAGTTTCGCCTGCAGTTTCGCTGGGCAGCACTTCTGCTAGTTTCGCTAGACAGATTCGCTACCTTGAGCGCCCAACTTTCGTTGGAATTCCCTATTCTCGCAAGGTCTATAGGTCAGTCTGGGTCTTCGCGAGATTACCGGCGAAACTATAGTTTCGCCCAAGCGAAACTGTAGTTTCGCTGGAACTTCTCCTAGTCTCGCTGAACTAATGTACAGTTTCGCTGGATGAATATTTAAATTCGCTGGATCGGGCCCAGTTTCGCTGGATGAACAAAACTCAGATCCAGCCCGTTTTTAACCCAAAACCTTAACTTTTTACGTCCAAATCCTTAGTTTACCTTCCATGAAACAAATCTAAGCTTTTTACACGTTTTCATACGTAAAAATTCGACCTTTATGTGTTTCTTTAAGCTTTTCAAAACCCCAAAACCCTAGAATCCGGGTTGATCTACAGAAGGCCTTAGAGGCTGATTCTTACCTTGTTTTGTTGCTCTTTTCTTGTGTTTTGATGCTCCAATCCACTAGAACTTCAATCCTTCAAACCTTCAAGCTCCAAATCTTGAATTCTTTTCACTTTCTCTCTCTAGTTTCTCTCTCTACGAATTTGGTGGCTAGGGTTGAAATGGTGGAAGATAGAGCTGCTCATGCATGTTTAAGGGCTGATTAGGGCCCTTAAACCCATCAAGTCTAGCCCATTAGGCTAATTTGATCCATAGCCCACTAATTTGCCCCTTTATTTCTTAAATTAACCCTTAAAAGCCCATTATTATTAAATGGCTCGTTTCGGGAAATTTCGGGGCGTTACAAGTCTCCCCCCCTTATTTAGGTTTCGTCCTCGAAACCTGACTCGTCATTAAACAGATTGGGGTATTGGCGTCTCATTTCCTCCTCGGATTCCCAGGTGGCATCCGACCCTTTTCGGTGTTTCCATTGCACCTTGACTTGCTTGACTACTTTATTTCTCAATTGTTTCTTCTTCCGATCCAGTATAGCCACTGGTTGCTCTACATAGTTCAGCTTCTCGTCCACCTTGATGTCATCTAGAGGTACGACTGCCTCATTTGGTGCTAAACATTTTCTTAAGTGCGACACATGAAAGGTAGGGTGAATCCCACTTAATTCTTCTGGAAGGTCTAGCCTGGAAGCTACGTCCCCAACTCGTGCTAGTACCTCGAATGGTCCGATGAACCTGGGACTCAGTTTCCCCCTCTTCCTAAATCGGATGATTCCCTTCCATGGTGACACTTTTAGCATTATCCTGTCACCCACGCTGAACTCTATTGGTCTCCTTCTTTTGTCGGCGTATGACTTTTGTCTATCCTTGGCAGCCTTCATATACGCCTTGATTTTCTCCAACTTCTCCGTTGTGGCTTCCACAACTTCTAAGCTTCCTAGCTCCTTCTGTCCGACATCACCCCAACAAATAGGAGTTCTGCACCGTCGACCGTACAGTAACTCATATAGGGGCATCTTAATACTGGCGTGGTAGCTGTTGTTATACAAGAACTCGGCTAGTGGCAAATGATCATCCCAGTTACCGCCAAATTCGATAACGCATGCCCGAATCATATCCTCCAGTGTCTGGATAGTTCTCTCCGATTGCCCGTCGGTCTGCGTGTGGTATGCGGTACTAACATGCAACCTCGCACCCATCTCTTCATTGAACTTTTTCCAAAACTTTGAGGTGAACCGCGTATCCCTATCTGAAACAATCGATACGGGCATACCATGTCACGCCACGATTTCTCGGATAACAGTCCAGCAAGCTTTTCTGAACTAATTGCTTCCTTGATTGGAAGGAAATGCGCACTCTTAGTTAGTCTGTCAACTATCACCCATATCGCGTCGTGGCCTTTTGCCGTGCGGGGTAGTTTGGTGATGAAGTCCATGGTAACATGTTCCCACTTCCACTCTGGCACTTCTAATGGCTGAACATAACCATAAGGTCTTTGGTGCTCAGCCTTCACCTGTAGGCACGTGAGACATTTATTTACATACGCAACCACATCTCTCTTCATCCCGGCCACCAAAATCTTTCTTCAAATCGTGGTACATCTTATTTGTGCCTGGATGTATTGAGTAGCGGGTCTTGTGCGCTTCATCCATAATCTTTTCCCGCAAGTCACCATGCTTCGGAACCCATATCCTGCCATGGAAGGTCTTAACGCCCAAGGTGTTTTCCACCAATTCATCCACTTTTCCTACCATCCTTTCCTTATTGATTTGCTGCTCTTTTAAAGCGTCCATTTGAGCTTCGCTTATCATCCTCATAACATCTGGGGTCACTACTAGTTGGCACGCCTTCACCCGGATCGGTTCATATCCTTCCTTTCGGCTCAGGGCATCGGCTACCACGTTCGCCTTACCCGGGTGATAATGGATTTCACAGTCGTAATCCTTTATCAACTCCAACCACCTCCTCTGTCTCATATTTAGGTCCTTCTGCTCAAAGAAATATTTCAGACTTTTGTGGTCGGTAAATATGGCGCACTTAGTTCCATACAAATAGTGTCTCCAGATCTTTAATGCGAACACTACTGCGGCAAGTTCCAAATCGTGAACCGGATAGTTAACCTCTGTGTCCTTTAACTGTCTGGATGCGTAAGCTATAACCTTCCCTCTTTGCATCAACACATAGCCTAACCCGCAGTAAGAAGCATCGGAGTATACCGTTAGGTCTTCATCTCCTCCGGTAGGGTTAGTATAGGAGCTTTGGTTAATCTATCCTTCAATTCCTGGAACGCATCTTCCTGTTCCTTTCCCCAGTCGAACACCACGTTCTTCCTCGTTAACCTTGTTAATGGGAAGCTATCTTCGAGAAATCTTTGTTGAACCTTCTATAATAACCAGCCAATCCCAAGAAACTACGGATTCGGATGGCGTCCTTGGGAATTCCATTGCGTAACTGCTTCAACTTTCGCTGGATCAACCATTACTCCCTCGGAATTTATAACGTGCCCTAAAAATTGTACCTCCCGTAGCCAGAAGGCACATTTAGAGAACTTCGCATATAGTTTCTCCCTTCGTAAAGTTTCTAACACCTCCTTGATATGACAAGCGTGATCTCCTACGTTCTTTGAGTATATCAGGATATCGTCAATGAATACTATCACCGATCTGTCCAGCATCGGGCGGCACACGCGATTCATTAAGTCCATGAATGCCGCAGGAGCATTGGTTAGCCCGAAGGACATAACCAGAAACTCGTAGTGGCCGTAGCGCGTTCGGAAGGCCGTCTTTGGGATATCTTGCTCCCTTACCTTCAGTTGGTGATATCCAGATCGGAGATCTATTCGGGAGAACCAACTTGCCCCTTGCAACTGATCGAACAGATCATCTATTCGGGGTAGCGGGTATCGATTCTTCACGGTCAGCTTATTCAACTCCCTGTAATCTATACACATCCTCATGCTGCCATCCTTCTTTTTCACAAACAGCACGGGGGCACCCCATGGGGAAATGCTGGGCCTAATGAATCCCTTGTCAAGGAGTTCCTGCAGTTGTGACATGAGCTCCTTCATCTCGGACGGAGCTAGGCGGTAGGGTGCTTTGGCAATGGGTTGGGCTCCTGACAGCAAGTCAATCTGAAACTCTATCTCTCTATCTGGTGGTACTCCGGGCAGATCCTCTGGGAATACGTCAGGAAAGTCCCGCACCACCGGCACATCGGACAACTCTTTCGCCTTATCTTTGACATCCTTGACATACGCTAGATAAGCTCCGCACCCCGCCTCATACATTTCTCCGCCTTGATCGTGGAAATGATCCTTGGAACCTTACAATCGTTATCGCCATAGATCGTAACCGAACTACCATCTGGAGCCGTTAATCGGATCATCTTCTGTTGGCATACTATGTTAGCATCATGGGCAGCTAGCCAATCCATCCCTAGTACGACATCGAAACCTCCTAAGGGCATAACAAACAATCGTGCGGGAAAGTAATGGCTTCCTAGTTTAATGTGGCAGTTCTCTATCATCCGGACTATTCTAATGGACTTACCATCGGCTGTTTCTACTTCGAAGGCATCATCTATTTCCTTAGTTTGGACATCTAGTGTAGCACAGAAGGACACAGATACGAAACTCTTACTGGCACCACTATCAAATAATATGGAGGCGCAAACATCATTGACAAGGAACGTACCTGACACTACGTCCGGGTCCTTCCTTGCTTCCTTCTTGTTCATGGTGAAAGCCCTTGCCTTAACCTTGGGCTTTCCATCATCCCCCTTGTCATCACCCCTGCTCGTGCCCGAGCTTCCCGGCTTGGCTTTCTTGCAATCCCTGCTGTAGTGCCCCGACTCATGGCAGTTAAAGCACTCGTTTACTCCCGGGCACTCCCTAGCCATGTGACCCGTTTTCCCACACCGGTAGCACCCATGGCTACCCAATCGGCACTCTCCGGGATGCCTCCTCCCACACTTCCCACAGTTCTTAGCTTCCTCGACCCTCTTCACAACCATCTGTTTTGCATCCACCCTTGCTTTCTTGTTCCCCGGTTGGTGGCCACCACTTCCATATCTCTTCCCATTGTTATTGTTCCAAACTTTCCTCGTCTCACCCACTGCCACCGGCCTACGATGATCGTACAACCTCCCACTGAGGTCCACTGCTGACCTAAAAGTGCTAGGTCGAGCAGTGACCATGTCCCTACGAATGTCTAGGGGCAACCCTTGTATGTACCTCTGATCCTTTTGGCTTCAGGAGTTACCAAATCAGGCACCAGACGTGCCATTTCATTGAATCTTGTAGTGTACTCCTGGTGAGTCATATTTCCAGCCTCCAAACTCACAAACTCTTGCTCGACCTTGTCAAGCTCTCTTTCCGGGCAGTACTCCTCTATCACCAACCTCTTCATCTCCGGCCATTTCATCCTCTCAATGGCCTCCTCTCCGTAAGACTCAGCAATGTTATCCCACCAACACAGTGCTGGATCCAAAAGGGAATGGGAAGCAAACTTCACCTTTTGGTTTTCACGACACTCGCTAATCTTCAGTACGGCTTCCATTTCCCAAATCCAACGCAGAGCAGTGGCAGCGTTACCAGTACCATCAAATGTTGGGGGCTTACACCTCTGAAAATCCCCGTAGCTGCACCCCTTCGCCCTCTCTTCCACTTCAGGGCCATCATGGTTACCCAGACGATCTCCCTCGTCGCTCAACTCCTCAGTCTTGACTGCCCCTTTCTTATCAACTTTTTCTGAAGCCGTACTCTTCTTACTGTCGCCCTTAACCTGCTCCACAAATTCCGCAAGCAGAGCGGGCATCACTCCAGACAGGACCTGATGCACCTCTTGGGCAATAGCTTCCTTTACTGTCTCTTTCAGTTTGGCCTGATCAGGGGTAGACCCCTCGGCTCCCGTTCCTAACTCAACCTCCTCCTCCTTAATCGGCTCCTCAACCGGCTTTCTGGTTGACCTTTTTGTTGGCTTCACAGTTGCACTTGCAGTTTCCTTTGCCTTAGTCGGGGGTCTTCCCCTAGTGCTTCTCCGGGTGACCATGGTTGGAACTTCTTTCTTAGGTGCCATTCGTTCTACTTCCTATAAGATTCAGAATGTAATATGGTCTTTCAAGGCAAGTTCAGTTCACGACAAGTTTTGTAAATTTTTAATAACAGTGGCCAGTTGTGATTAACTACTTACAGAACTTCCCGTGCCATAAACTTTCCTATCCTGGACCACACAACACCAGAACCTACTATACCTAATCTATGCACGTATAAGTCACATAAATTCAGATAGGCATCACAGATAACATTATCATACACTACCTCGGCTCTAACTTAAATAAGAAGGCACTATCCACTAGAATAATACCTATTGCATATTTGTTACCTCTAGGCATGGAGCTTCTTGGACTGGCATCCTTGACACTTGGTCCCATTCTCTGTTTAAGTTTAGGTTTATAAAATAATTTTCCCAAATCTCTTAAACATTGGCTCTGACACCAACTTGTAAGGCCCACCTTTCTCAGGGAAGCCTCACAGTTGGTCATTCACAGCAAAACATCGATTTAAAACAGTCATTTACGCATATGTGTATAAATATATATTGCAGCGGATAATAATGTAAATTTCAATCTATTACAAATGAAATATAATCATTGTCTTTAATTCTAAAAATCTATTTAGAGTCCTCTTAATCTTTTCTTCATCAGGGATGCCAGTCTTCTAGTGCCAAGAAGCTTCAGTCCCATGCCTCTATTCTGTAGCTCTAACTCTTACCTGTCAACTGATATGCATACAAAAGTCAGCTTCGCTGAGTGAATTCTAGGTTTACTTTGCTAAATAACTTTTGTAAGAGGCATTAGCTTTATCAGTTGAAAATAATTCTCATCTATCACACATCAATACATACAGGCTATCACTTTATCGATACTTTATCATTACTTTTCATTTATTGTTATTTATTACTCTTCTTTATCCGTCAATTCTCTGTCACTATCGGTGCCTAGGCTCGCCTAGGACTTTACCGACACGCCAATTAAGGGCTTACAGTCGTACTCGATCGGGCCATTATTGTCATGCCAATTCAGGGCTTACAGACCTGCCTGTTCGAGTATTACTTTATCCGGGTGAGGGCACAACAAATGCAACCCTCCTTTAGCCATTGCTTGCAAGTCTTTACTTTATCCCTTGCCTGCAGGACTTTACTTGCAAGACTTTACTTTATCCAGGTACACGTTATGGGCCACATAACCTTTCTTACGTTTCACTTTCTTATTTAAGTTATATATATATATATATAACACAACAAATCTCGAAGGCAATTCATCACTACAAGGTTATATCTCGATAAGGAAAAACACACTATCAATTCATTATAACACCCCATTTCTCATATAAGATAGTATGTAAAGCTTTACTTTAAAAGAACTGATCATAAAAAGTATGTATCTTAGTATGCATACCGCCCCAAAACATTTAAAGCATGTATAAAATAGGGGATCTAGAACTCACCTGAACTCGTCCAAGTAGCTTAAATTCTAAGTCACTTAGGCTATAGCCTGAATGCTCTAGCTGCACGAAAGTTAACATGCAAAAACGTCATTTTCTTCATAGTTTCGCTAAAGCGAAACTACAGTTTCGCCTGCAGTTTCGCTGGGCAGCACTTCTGCTAGTTTCGCTAGACAGATTCGCTACCTTGAGCGCCCAACTTTCGTTGGAATTCCCTATTCTCGCAAGGTCTATAGGTCAGTCTGGGTCTTCGCGAGATTACCGGCGAAACTATAGTTTCGCCCAAGCGAAACTGTAGTTTCGCTGGAACTTCTCCTAGTCTCGCTGAACTAATGTACAGTTTCGCTGGATGAATATTTAAATTCGCTGGATCGGGACCCAGTTTCGCTGGATGAACAAAAACTCAGATCCAGCCCGTTTTTAACCCAAAACCTTAACTTTTTACGTCCAAATCCTTAGTTTACCTTCCATGAAACCAAATCTAAGCTTTTTACACGTTTTCATACGTAAAAATTCGACCTTTATGTGTTTCTTTAAGCTTTTCAAAACCCCAAAACCCTAGAATCCGGGTTTGATCTACAGAAGGCCTTAGAGGCTGATTCTTACCTTGTTTTGTTGCTCTTTCTTGTGTTTTGATGCTCCAATCCACTAGAACTTCAATCCTTCAAACCTTCAAGCTCCAAATCTTGAATTCTTTCACTTTCTCTCTCTAGTTTCTCTCTCTACGAATTTGGTGGCTAGGGTTGAAATGGTGGAAGATGGAGCTGCTCATGCATGTTTAAGGGCTGATTAGGGCCCTTAAACCCATCAAGTCTAGCCCATTAAGGCTAATTTGATCCATAGCCCACTAATTTGCCCCTTTATTTCTTAAATTAACCCTTAAAAGTCCATTATTATTAAATGGCTCGTTTCGGGAAATTTCGAGGCGTTACAAACAGTATTTGAGGTTTGAACTTCAGATGTTGTCACTTGCTCTCTAGTACCTTCAGTACTTCTAGTGACAACACCTGAGTTGATCAGCCTTTTGGTCATGTGACAGTCTCTCTCTGATGATGCTTATTCAGAGGATAGTAAGTCACATGATGAGAAGGATTGGTTATTGCTCTCCCCATCAGATTCAACTTCTGCTCTTGAAATAAAATCTGTGGGAGGAGCAGTGTGATTATAACCAATGCCAAACTTCACATTGGAAGCTGATTGCTTGCTAAGAAGCATTTCAAAACCCTTGCATGATTGCACCCATCGATCACACTCAACTTGGGTGGTTGCAAGAGTTTCCTTGAGGTCTTTGTACTTCTCTAGAAGTACATCTTCCCTAGCTTTATCATCTTTGATTTGGCATTTAAGCTTGTAAATCTCATCATTTTTATCTTTTAGACAACCTCAAAATCAGCTTTTCTTTTGGAAATAGTGTGCTCAAGCTCAAGATTTTTATCTATTAAAGCTACATTTGCTTCTCTAATAGAAGCAAATGCTGCTATGCATGACTCTGAACAAAGCTTGGCTTTGCCTCAGTGGATACCTGAGATGAGGCATTTGATGATGACCCTTCAGCAGAATCAAGGGCCATCAGAGTAAGATTTCCAAAAGGTTGATCACCACCATGTTGACCAGCACCTTGGAGTAGTGGTTCCTGACCAGATAGCTCTTCTGGTAGACTACTCCAGTCAACAGCAGTTGGGGTGAAAAAGCTTTGTTGTTGAGGTTGTGTGTGATGATGAGATTGGGAAGATTGGGGCTCTGGAAGAGCATGAGGTGGTTGAGCCAAGGGTGCTTGAGTTTGACCAGACTGAGGCATGTAGTAACAGGGTAAGGATATGGCATATGACCCTGTGGCACAAAATAAGCAGGTGGTGCTTGTGCCTGAGATGGATGGGAAGAACTGTAGGAAGGTTGCCCTTTGTGCTGTGAGCTATTGCTGGGAAAAGTCACAAAGGGTGCAGATGAGTTAGATCCAGATGATCTACACTCTCTTGCAAAGTATCCAAGCCTTTGGCACTTGTGACACCTCAACTTGCTCTTGTCAAAATCAACTTTGGTTTTGCCAGAGAGTCCTGGGAATTTCCTACCAGTTCTTTTGTAGAACTTCTGAGAGCGGATATTTATCATTGCCATTTGGTTCAAAATATCCATCTCTTCCAGATCATCATCTGGAATGCCCTTCAAATCCTCCATCAGAAAACACAAGTTGTCACCACCACCTCCTGAACTACTAACACCAACAAAAGCTTGTTCTGAGTTGGTAGAGAAATCAATATGCTCATCATAAGAACTTTCTGATGAAGCATATTCTGACTCATGACTTATCAAGGCAGCATTACCTTGGACAAAGTCATCAGCGAGCTTGCCAGAAGAGGACATCTTCCTCTTTTGCTCTATCTCTCTCTCAAAAGTGAGCAACTTCCCATGAAGTTGGTGAGAGTTAGAGTTTCCAGATCAGCACTGGAGCGTAGGACAATGGTATATGTGTCCCATCTCTCAGGAAATGACCTGAGGAACCTGTTGTTCATCTGGCTTTTGGAGTACTCTTGTTTAACCATCTTTAGCTCAGAGATCAAACAAGAGAACCGCTCATATTGCTGGGTCAGAGTCTCACCCTTTCTATATGAGAATGTCTCATATTGTTGGGCGAGGATTTCCCTATTGTTTGCTAAGACCGAATTAGTTCCTCCAAATTGTTCCTTTAGAGCAACCCATAGGTCATGAGCAGACTCATGATGCAAGAGCCCTGAATATATCTCGTTGGAATGGCCATGGCTAAAATTCCATGGGCTCTAGCATCAATTTCGAACAGCTTTAGATCTTCGTCCGAATATTGTTCAGGTTTCTTCGCAACCTGTTCATTAGATTCCAGGACGCTCACCATAGGCTTGTATGGCCCATGCACCACTGACTTCCAACAACCAGCACTGTTGACAGCCAAGTGGTGTAGCATACGTCTTTGCCATATGTTATACTCGTTCCTAACCAGCATCGGAGGCTTGGTTGCGGAACCAGTATTGTGAGGATCATTGGTTGGTGTTGTCATCTCAGGTTTTAGTCAAAAACAAGTTTAAACACGATAAACGTAACTCAAAACCACCAAAAGACCTCAAGATTTTGGCCGAAAACAGCAGAAACTCACTCTCTATGGCTAATTCTTGCAAATTGCTAATTCGATCAAACTGAGAGATCAAAAGAGCAGTTTCAAATGATCAATAATGAAATCGATCAATGATTAACCTGCTCTGATACCATTTGACAGGATCTCAGCCTCTCGGTTGATCAATTAAATTATGTTTGCAGCGGATTTAGCACATTAATTAGCAATTAAAGCAAGAACATAAAAGATATTTCAATTAAAAGCATAAACATAGAGAGAGAAGAGTTCTGCGAAACAATAAATGTTCTATTGGTCGCACGTTTCGGCAATTAAAACAGTATGGTTACCCATCCTTTTATAGGCGGCAAAAGGATGGGTTGATGTCCTTTTTCTGACATCACTGAATATTCAAATTACAACTGACAAAAACATAAAACTACTGAAGATGTCAACAACTGACATCTTCTTACAAAGTTCCTAAGTACTGACAAAAAGAAACTACTGACACTATAACAACTGAAGAACATGCTCTTCAGTTGTTGTACAATTACTGAAACAAAATAAACTACTGAAAAAGAAAAACCACCACAACAACTGAAGAAGACTTCTTCAGTTGTTGTGACAAACTCTGAGTCTTCAGTACTTGGTCTTCAGACTTGTCTTCGGAAGATGTAACAGCTTCGGAAGATATAACAACTGATGACTTCAGTAGATATCATCAGTTGTTGTCCTCAGTCTTTTTCTTCAGACTTTGCTTCGGAAGATAGAACAGCTTCGGAAGATGTAACGACTGATGACTTCAGTAGATATCATCAGTTGTTGTCTTCAGTCTTTGTCTTCAGACTTTGTGCTTCGGAAGAAGATCTTCAGTTCTTTAGTTCTTCAGCTTTTGATACTTCAGTACTTGGTCTTCAGTACTTGAAGTCTTCAGCTGTTGTTCTTCAGTTCTTTGAACTTCAATCTTTGTTCTTCAGACTTTGTCATAACAGCTGAGGCTGGGGCTAATATGCTCTCGAGTCTGACATTCAAGCAAGAGAACACAATAGCTGATAGGAGTCTTCAGATGTTCTCGAGTCTGACATTCAAGCAAGAGAACACTGTAACTGATGGGAGTCTTCAGCAGTTGTTGCAGTGGCATGTGGGACTTAGAGGTTTTCCTGATCTTGGCTCATTGGTTCTTTTGGTCCAACATAGGAGGAACCGGGTGATCATGCAAAGCAAATTACCATTACGGGTGCACACGTAACTATAATTTCTCGTGCATGCTAAGTCCGGTGAATCTGGTCGGGTGGTAACATTGTAGTCAGTATAAGTCATCATTCCTACACCTTGAGCAAGAAAGTCTCGGTCTTCATATAACATAGCCACTAACTATCTATCAGTTCTACTTGAAGGAATGCTCACCCTTACCTTGAATTTGGACGAAATTCAAACCATGACATTGTGTTAATCCACGGATTCAGACTGATTCTCTAGCTTGTCTGTTTCTATAAATCCTTGAATTTCTCTTCCTTTTCATTTCAAGACAAAACGGCTATTTTCATACGACTGATAGCTTTTGATATTTGGTAATTTAAAGAATGTCTGGAAGAGGACGTGGGCGTGGGAGAAGTAACGATCATGAGTATTACAATTTTTCTATTCTATACCCTAGGGTGCTAGGATCATAATTTTAGTAAGACCTTGTTAAGGGTAACAAAACATTACTGACACTTGCTATTACTTAAGTCCTATCCTACTTAGAGCCTTCATGGTATTTTCAATCATTTTAAGAGACATTCCTCCACCTAGTATTTCAGTAACTGAGAAACTGATTGAATGCTTAGAATGAAAGTGGACTACAGGAAATATAGAAGAGTGATGATACTCAAGTTATTCTTTGGGATGATGTTAAGGAAAATTGGGATGTCGTGTAACCGGTTTAAGCACATTCTTAGTATACCGGTGATGCTTATATATAGGGTTATTGAGGTGAGTTCAAAGCCTTGGTGATTGAATACTATTACTTAAGGAATGAAATGCAAAAGTTAGAATTGTAAATCTAAAATTTTGCAATAGTAGGGTTAGGTTGTGCTCTTTATACTGACAAACTCTAGGAATTGACAAAGCTGATGTCATACCTTATGACATTAGACCAAATAGAATTAAGGACACTGGGAAAATCTAGTGAGTAGTAGAAAGAAGTTGGAGGGTTGAACAAGCAATCTAGCGGTAAGGTAGACAAGAATGCTAATGTTGTGAACCTAGCTATGTTGGTTAATACGATTAAGCTAAAATGCGTTAAACGGGGACATTAAGGAGGTTGACCATTACCATAAGTGTGCCCTAGGTCGATTAGGACCCCAGGACAAACATCAAGATTAGGAAATGGCTATAGCTAGAGAGTAAGATCAGTTAAATTATGGAAATAAAGTCATATAAATCAAGGTAATACATCATGCGTCATACATTTACGATGAAAGCAAGCCACATTCGACAAGACCAAATATTGTTACATGCACGTACCTTATCATCAATAGCTACACATCTATTTGATACCAGGGTTGATAATAGCTTTGATTCTTCGGGAATTATTCTTTAACTTAGCATTAACCCTAGTTGCTTAGAAATCATTTTACTTAGTAGAAATAACCATGGTAGTAATTAGTACAAGAAGGTCATGTCTTTGACATAGACTTAATACTGTATGAATTGGTTATCGAAGCATGAAACCAAGATAGTCCGTCAGGAGAAGGTGGTTCTACCTATCAAACCAAAGCATGATCTCTGAACCTGAAAGGAGACCCAATCATTTTAGGTTGATTTTATTCTAAGCTTGGAGCACTTAACTTCTTAAATTGATTTATCTCCCTTTATCCTCATTTGACATAGCTATATGGAATCATTTATTCCTTATCTATCGACTCTCATTTTGAGCTATCATCAAACGTGATTGTGTGATGGTAGCCTTCCTAAACACTCTCTCTGCTGAAGATATTGTCAACTTATGTTCATGACTTTCTAGTCATACAAATGTTCTCAGCTGTGCTTATGATTTGTTGAAACTGCGTATGTAAACGTACTTAAATATTGCTACCTTGCAAAGCATGTTTCCTATTGTTCGAGTCACTTCTTGAATCGCTTTTGAATCCTTGAGCTTGAAAATCATTAAAATTCTATCTTGGAATTTAACAACAAGACTTTAAAAAGAAGTTCTGGAGAGAGTTACCAGCAAGAGAGGAATTACTTTTGAGACTGAGTTATTTGGAGCCAAAACATTCTTAATATATGTTGAACCCGTGTTCAGCAAAACTAGGGAGGAAATAGCTGTACATAAGGCCAAGGAGACAGAACTTAATAAAACTGTTCATATTACAGAGGAAACGATGAGAGCAAAACAAATGCTAGCAACCATGTCACACGAGATAAGATCTCCATTATCAGGGGTCGTTAGCATAGTAGAAATTCTATCAACAACAAAACTTGATAAAGATCAGAAACAACTTTTGAGTGTCATGTTGTTTTCTGATGATCTAGTCCTACAACTTATTAGTGACATCCTCGACCTTTCCAAAGTTGAGTCAGGAGTTCTGAGGTTGGAGGCCACAAAATTTAGGCCAGGAAAAGGTGATGTCCCAGTGGAGGTCAATGGTGATGTTTACGGATTAGACAAATTCTCACCCACTTGATCAGCAATGCTATCAAGTTTACCCACCAAAGAAAGGTTCAGAGTAATCTTTATAGCAAACCCATTATCTCACGACGTCGAGAAATTAACCTGCATCTGTTTCAAATATTCGTACACCGTGGTATGACGTTAAAACATCAATCGTTACTTGAATGATTGATTCATTTTCTGTTTTAATAATATTCTTAACCATCATTGTGGACCCATTTCAAGATCTTCGCATAGCGTATTATTCTTAGACCGATGGTTGGTCAAAGGAGAAATACATATTCACAAGATATGCGTTAAGGTTGTTTCATATGGTGACGTTTGGGATTCTTAAATTCCGACGGATAACCTTTCTTATCATTGTTGGTCTTATCACCTTACCACGAGATTATATTCTGGAAATTATGGATCGATAAGTTAAACAACTTAAGCATAGAAAAATTCCGATTGGCAGAGTTCGGTGGAACTCCCGGCGTGGTCCTGAGTTCACTTGAGAACGAGAGGACGAAATGATGCGCAAGTATCCTAGCCGGTTTAAGGATGTTGCCAGTACATCTTAATTTTCGGGACGAAAATTCCTCTAACAGGGGGATGATGTGACAACCCGAAAAATTCGTGATTTATTTATAAAATATTTATGTGATTTTTATTTTTATTAATTTAATAACAATATTGATAATAAATAATAATTATGATAACAATAATAATAATAATATTGTTGATAATAATAATAGTAATATCAATAATAATATTAATAATAAGTCCAGGGGGTTAAACTGCCAACCTTGAAACTTTAAAACAAGGTTTTTACATAAAATAATAAACAAAACAAACCTCAGGGACTGTTTGTGTAAAATTGATATTTACAACCCAACCCCCCGCCCATTCCCCGCTTTTCCGGTCGCCGGCCGGCGAAGCTCCGGCGCGGCTCCGGCGTCCCCCGAAACCACCTAAAACGCAGATTTTTAAACCCAAAATCACACCACTACGATCGTGGGAAAGTTTCCAACAATAATACAACCTTTAATTAGGTAAAGTATCCGGATTTTGTGATAATGGCCACTAAACCAAACCCACTTTCACACACCTACTCCAATCCACTTAAACGATAATAATAATCAAGTTAATTCAACCAAATCAATCCTATATATATTCCTAATCCGTCTACACTTCCAATTGCACCTAAAACAAACATTAATATCATCGTCGATCCTCTCCATTGTCGCGACCTGCAACTTAGTCGAACACAACCTTCTGGCCTTTCTAACTCGAAATTAACAGAGGGCTTTCAACCATTAGAATCATTTGAAGCTATCTGCAAAATTAATTCGAGTTTCATCAAAGATTGATCAACATTCGAGTTCAAGTTGAACCGCGACCTGTTCTTAATTGTCTATATCATCAATTCGATTCCAATCAGGTAATTAAACACATAAATACATTCGGTTTATCATGGGGATTAAAAGCCCTAACAGTAATTTGATTATTAACATCGATTGATCTTCAATTAGGATCAAATCGAATTAGGGTTCATCCGGATTGGGAGATTTCTGGAACTTGTGTTTTTATAAATTAAGAACTGTGTTCTATCGCTGCTGAGGCCCTTGGTTCACTGGTTCGGTGTGTGTGTGTGCAAGTGTGAGGTCCCGGGTTCGACCCCGGGTAACCTCTTTTATTGTTTTAAAGCTTTTTAACCCTTTTAAAAATATTGAAAATTTTCTAAAAATTATAAAAATAAATTCTATAAGTTCTCCTTATTTTAAATATTACAAAATTAATTTCTGTAAATTTCTTTTATTTAAAAAACCTTAATAAATTTTTATAAAATATTATTTATAAATATTAAAAATACTTGTTTTTAAAAATAGATTCTAATTTGTGTATAACTATGAAATAAACACAAAATCATAAAAATTATATAAATTATTATTTACAAATGTCATACACAATTATTTTTATAAAATGGACACTAAATAATAATTTAAATCATTATGTATTAACGGATACAATATATTTTATAATTACACCAAATGTTTAAGAATATTATTCTCATAAAATATATTTTAAATGGTATAGATTACTATCTTTTTATTAATCGAAATACCATTTTTAATTATCCTTAGGTAATTATAAATTACATATTAAACCACGATATTTTTATATTTAATTCCAAAATATTTAAATATACATATGAAATCCTTCTAATGGACTCAAAGTGTAAATAATTATTTGGTAAACTTAACACTTATTAATAATTATTTATTAATACATAAATAACCCTATCAAAATCTTGTAACATATATACATCTAATTATGTACGTGTCACATGTTAAACCAAACCAACCCGAACCTTACCCAATATATTTATTCACCATGAACACATTTTAAAGACTCAATTACGATCAATAATAGGTGTTGAACGTGCTTGATCGTGCATTACCTTATTCTTTGAAGTTCTTGTTCATATACATTACATCAATTCAAGGTGAGTTTCACGGCCCCTTTTTACTTTCTTTCCTTTTTGGGGGAGAAAACATGCAAACACTATTTGTTATGGTTGCCAGTATTATTGATATCGCTTGTTATGTTAGTGGGAAACGCATTTGAAAGTCCTTACAGTATCAAACCGTTAGTAACGCGATTAGCGAGGTAATTTTGAGTAGTACTACTGGCTCTGACAACCCCGCCCGGGCTAGTCGCGCTAGCTTGATTGGAGGTCAAACGGGTGCTAAATTGACCTGTAACGATTGCCACGGCCAGTTAAGACGTGGTGGAAAGGCACTAAACACACACAGTCAGTTTCGGTTTGAAACACTAACTAACTTGTTTATAGGCTCGCGACCTATCGATATGCTTTATATACTAAACCATGTGAAACGCTTTTCGGGCACATATCTGGTTGATGAAACTATGTGAAACGCTTTTCGGACACATGTCTGGTTGATGAAACTATGTGAAACGCTTTTCGGACACATGTCTGGTTGATGAAACTATGTGAAACGCTTTTCTGGTACATTTCTGGTTGATTAAAACCTGTGGACTCACCAACTTTATGTTGACACATTTTAGCATGTTTTCTCAGGTCACAGAAACGCACAAGGTTAAGAACTCAGCTAGGATGCATGCATGGCATACATCACAACACATCTGGTTTAATTTGTGAAATGCTATTGATTCTTATGGTTGAAACGCATGTTGAAACGATTCAATGTTGATTTCTGATTTCAAAACGCTTCCGCAAATCTGAAACACTTATGATTGATTTAAAAGTCTAATTACTTAATGTGATGTCTTGTAATTACCGTGTTTGGTGTAACTGATGCTTTCTGAGATCCTGGTGTGTCACACGCCTGACGGTAAAATCCCATTAGCAGATTTAAAGGGTGTGACAAACGTGCCAACCGGGAAGCATGTCAATCAAATACTCTGATATGCTACTGGTGGTTGATTGTTGATTGCAGTTAACAGGAGTACACATTTACAACTACCTTTTAGCACGTCTCAGATGAGCATGCGCTCAACATCATGCACCCGAATGCAGGCCTCAGATGAACACAGTTCAAAATCATCGACCACTTATAAACAATAATCGACAATAGCAATCGTAAACAAATGAGTAGCAATCAGGGACAAATTAGGGTCTGACCTCATCTAAATGATAAAACAAACCTAAAAGATCCATCTCAGATGAATAGGTACTCATCGCCAAGTAACCCACATAAGAAATCAACATAACCTGAAAAAACATGGCAAGAGATCTACAACAATCTCTCGCGCCGGTGCCTCCTTCCTAAACAAAAGAAACAAAATATGAATCGCGTCTCTAGAGTATCGATTTCAACATATATTGTAATTACAATCCGAAAAAACAAACTCGAAAACAATGAAAAGAACAAAATAAGGCTCAGATCTGGTTAAAATGATAATCAGAACAAAGATGAACAAACCGCCAAGGCTGCAAACATCACGGCTGCTTCAACGGTAGAAACACCAATTTCCACCGCGAAACCTCCTGAAATTACCCCGCCAAGATACGCTAAGTTTCAACCTTCGTTCAATTCACTCAGACAACGACAGATTCATCATCATCGCCGACCGCCACCGACACTCCACCAAAACCTAGAAAACCCACTTGAAACACAACAAACCCTTTTCTCTTACCGAGGCTTAGATTTATGTTTTGATCATCATAGTCATAATCTAACAGTTTTTCCGACGCTAAGGTAATCGTTAAACCGAGACCTGGTTGTGGTTGCACACCGACCGTGGATGCCAAGGCAGGGAAACTATTACCGGTTTTCATATAAATTCAGAACTGAATCGAAAACAATGGTCTCAGACGAAGACTCGTTCATCATCATCGACATCAATGAACAACTACCTCAAAACATAATAAGATAACCAACCGAGAATACTTTCTAATACACGTATAGCAATAATTGAATGATACTCGGTTGCGGCTGCATAACGAAAATGGATGCCAAGCCAAGGCAACCGGCATCGGTCTCATAAAAATCACAGATAAATAATAGGTAATGGTCTCGGATGAAGACATGTCCATCATCATCGACAACAACAAACAACAGTCTCAGATAAGCATTCGCTTAGCATCATCAACGCCAACACATCAGATATCCAAAATAGGAGATCATCTCGAAAGGACAAAGACAGCCAACGGCAACAATAGGGATGCGAAATGCCACCACAACCAGAAAACGCACCACCGCAACCACCAACAAATCCCAGAACGATGAACACCACAACCAGAAAACCCACCACCGGCACCATCTACACAGAAGGCTAAAAAATAATCAATACACATTCACAGAAACATCATTCCAGAAGAAAAGGTAGGAGATTTAGTAATTGAGATACCCAAATTCTGTATACCTTCATCTCAACATCCTGCCTCAAACATAGGCCATGTAAAGCTAACATTGAATAGTTAAACACAGATTCACACAACACAATCAGTGAGACATGAGCTTAAATCTGGTATCTGCTTTCTTGCGATCTACATCTTTAAATTTACTCTTTTCTCTCTCTAAGTCAATGCATTACTAAATAGATCCCACAAAAGCACTGCGCCTATTTTAGCAATAAAAAATTTGAAAGAAAATTCCAACACCTAAAGAAGATGATGTCAATTGTCATCGTTTTCTACTCTTCTACAACATCAATTATTCATAATTTTGAGTTAAACACTGATTCTAGATTTGCAGATCCAAAATCTAGCTAGTGATAGATGATCCAATTAACAGCTTCATCTTGAGTCATTTATAACCTAATTTTGATGAAATTGGCTACTTGAGATCCTTAATACTACTTTTAATCGCTACAATAGCTTAATCTCTGCTTCTCACTACGAATTCAAAGTTAAGACACTAACCGATTCGATTAATCAAACCAATTTCTAATATAAAACATAAGAATAGCAAGTAAAAAAAGACATTTTCTATCACTTTCTCATTTGTTATATAGTATTTTTTAAAGTTCTATTTAAAGTTGTATGCCAAATATAACAACACAATAGCTAAACCTTAAAAATATACACTTGATGCGGGCACGAAAACATCAAGCAACACTAAGATAGTCTCCATGACATGATGTTGGGACAGTCCCTAAAACATAACTTTTGTCAGGCAAGGAGTTATTTGACTAAGCACTGATTTTGTAAATATTCCTTCTATTTAAAAGTCTATCATGTTTGGCATAAGCAGCAGCCACTATGTATCTATATCAAAGGAGATGAAGCTGAGTATAGGTAATCACTATCAAAAAGTTTAAAGTCTAATCTAAATTCAAATTTACCATAACTTATTAGCATCATCAGATGTAATATATAAATGGCCCCATATCTACCATTGGCCCACAATAAACTTGAAGTTGATAACTTTACTACATGTGTTTGACTTATTTAGTCAAGCTCCCTTATAAAATAAAACATAAGCTTGCAGATGTCTAGATTCAATAATAAGGAAACATAAATAGGTTTATAAATCAGTGAAATAAAAACATTTACGAATCAAACTCTTATAAGTGGAATATACGAGATTAAATGCAATTTCTAACTTCTAACTATCTAGAAAAGTTCCTAAAAAATAAGAAAAACAATCCTTTGTTGCTTATAGTTATCTATGTTGCGAGTATGATGCACTTGACCATATAGGTCTCGTATTAGTAACCGGGTTCTAAAGGTACATCCACAACAAACAAACATATACGTCATTAGGTTGGGTCAAGTCAAAATAATTAAATCAAATGGTAGCTTAACAAACAAAAACTTTACATATCAGATCACTTTATGAGCAAATATGTACTATTTGGTTCTAAAGGTGTTTTACTTAATTGGACCCAAATGACCCATTTAAAAACTCATTCACCATACTAAAACAAACCTTTTCTACTGTTCAAAAATGCAAATAAGCGGCCAAATTTTCCAACTGAATCCAAATCAACCCAAAGTGTGTTCTTCATAGATTTTACCCGCCATCTAAGAGTTAGAGCATTTTGATATTCCAATAATCCTTTTGAACATTCACAAATATTATTAAACTGAATGCAAGTTCTCTGCCAAACATTAGATCAAAGTAAAAGTTGTCCAAAATACAATGATGTACATTCAAATTCAAAAGTGTAAAATTAAACTTGAGAATTTTACCTTTATTATACAATGATGTAAGTTCAAATTCAAAGTGAAAGTTGCCAAACATTTACAAGATTAAAACCACATCTAAGGAAAACCCATAAACTTGAGAATTTTACCATCGACAAAGTTTAGTTCAATTCAGAGTGTAATATTAAACATGATTTAGAAGATTAAATAAAGTCCAGAAAAAACCACAAATTCAAGAATTTACCATTGATGAAATATTGTTCATTACCGGAGTTCGTCGAACACCTAATCAGAGCTTCACAAAGCCAAACGACGGTCCGTGGTGTCGTTTCATCATCTCCTCCTGCATCCGCCCCAAATCCACCTCCGACAACTCATCCGGCGGAACTGAATCGCTTGAATCCTCCATGATCGTCGTCCAAGAAGCGAACCACAATCTAACCCTAATCTCACACCTTAGCTTTCTGCAGCAGCGATTTGAAGCTCCGAGACCGAAACCGCTTTTCTCCTCCACGACGACGAACAATCACCGACCAAATAGGAAAACCTCACGGCGAAATCATCAAACTCCAGATCTCCGATCCGGCGTTCATCTCTGTGCAAAACGATCAACAACCTCTCAAACGTAACGACGTCGCACGGGAGGATGAGGTCGCCGGAGGTCTGGAAACCGAACTCCTCCTCCGCCTTGTGGAGCAGCAATACGAACACGTGGAGGTTGAGGAACCGCGTCGGAATCACGAACCACCGGTGTTCGGCTTGTGAGGGGATGAGATCTGTGTTGAAGAGGTTGTGAGTGTGTGTCTGTGTGTGTTGAGTAATAACCCTGGCCGGTGGTACTGTACCCACCGACCAAAGGTTTGTAACACCCGTATTTTAACAAAGAATAAAAGAAAAGGAAGAAAAGAATAGAAAAGAAAAACAACTAAAAGGAGGGACTAAAAGTGTCAATTTGACAAACTTTATATTAATTCTTTGTACAAAAGGTGGTATGGCCACCCACGTTGCCTGCATTTCATTTCAATCGATATTTTTAGAGAGAGAAAGTAGCAGGAGCAGAAAACCATCGGAATTTTGAAGAAAGATCTGAGAAATTCGAGGTTTTTGGTAAGAATCCTCTAGTTTTGAAGTTTTAGATAATTCTAGAACCGTATGTGTGCTTATAAGTGTGTTTTGGGTGTTCGGGTGGTGTGGTGTGTGTTCTAGGTGTTAGAACAAGTTGAGAAGGTTCGGGTGAAGGGTGCAAATTCGAAGAAGACGACTAAGGTGAGTTCTAGGCCCCTTTTTACTGGTTTTTAAATGTTTGGGTCTGGAAAATGCATGCAAAATATATTTTTATAAAATTTGGGTTTGATACCCGTATGATATGAATGTGTGTATGTTTATGTTTATGTTTGATTATGCCTAGAATCATATGTATATGTTTAGAACTAGGCATTATGATGATTGGGACTTGGAATAAATAAGAAAAGTTGATGTGTCCAGCAGTGCTCATACGACCAACAGTGGTCGTATGATCAGGATTTTTCTAAGTGTTGATGAGTCTAATAGGACTCATACGACCAACAGTGGTCGTATGAATATGTGAAATTTTAAGTCTGAGGCCCAACAGAACTCATACGACCAACAGTGGTCGTATGATGATGATGAAATTTCTAAGTGTGAACTCATACGACCAACAGTGGTCGTATGATCCAAATATGTTTCTAAGTCCAGAGTTGGTACGACCAGCAGTGGTCATACGACCAACAGTGTGGTCGTATGACCAGTTGATAATTCTAAGTGTTAAGTGAAAAGTCCAGCAGGACTCATACGGCTAATAGTGCTCATACGACCAGAGGGTTATACGCCCAACAGGGCTAAAACGACTAGAACACTTAGCATTTTCAGGAATTTCCAGTAAAGTTCGAAGTTCGAGGTTTGACCAGGGTTGACTAGGGTTAATAAATGGTGATGTCTCATGCATATAATGATGAGTATGATTAACCCTAATTGTTACTAATATTAATATTAGTGTATTACTGTTAACAATATTATTAAAATATTGTTAAGTATGGTATGATGCTAGGAATGGTGATAAATGCATGAAGATGAATGTATGATGATGTTTGAATGTAATAATATCCTTTTCTTAATATTGATTAATATTATGATTAGGAATATTATAAAGAGTATGAATAATATTACTTATAATATTATTTGTATTATTATTATTATCATGCTTAGTAATAATAATACTGTATGTTCTATGTGGAATGATCATGATCAATAATTATTATCATTAATAAAGTGGAAGATTAATGATAAGGAGGAATGGAACGTGAACGAATGAACGAAAGTCTTGCAAGCAAATGAATGGAGGTGCACACCCCTGGCAGGTGTTAGCTCAACTGTGATGCGGGTTCGCTACCCCGAAGGATGCACACAGGATCAATCCTTGAGATTGATATAGAGGTGAGTGACTTGGTGTCACAAAAGACTCACAGGAATGTAGGTCAATCTTCGTGATTGGCTTAGAGGTGAGTGACTTGGTGTCACAAAAGACTCACAGTATATGGGTCAATCTTCGTGATTGGCTCAGAGGTGAGCGACTTGGTGTTGCAAAAGACTCACAGTTTAATTAAAGAGGAATGATAAAAGTACGAATTGAACGATGATGCAGATAATGAAAGTATTACCTATGTGTACGTACGATGTATGATCACTTGTGCTAAATGAGGAATGGTTTTTGAACGAAAAGTAAAGTATTTTAACTATAAAACTAGAACTCACTCAGCAACGCTGACTTTTATGTATTTTCCAGTTGGCAGGTGACAGGTTGCTGAGGATGGCACACAGGGGTGGCTACTTGGTGGGAAGACTGACATCCATTTTGTTTTGACGATACTGTTGTTCTGTAATTCATTCAATAAAATATTTTGTGACTTAAAAACTAGAATGTATTGCTTAGCAACAGTTTTTATATTGAATGGATGTTTTAGTTAAACATATTTCCGCTGCTTAACTTATGATATGTATATTTTACGCTGTGAATGACCAACTGTGAGGTGCCCGGGAACGGGGCCTTACAAGTTGGTATCAGAGCTAAAGTTTAAGTGAAACGGGTAAATTTCAAAATAAACCTTAACTTAAACTGAGAATGGGACGGAAAGAAGGATGTCAGCCCGAGTAGCCATGTGCCATCAGGTATTGTTTTCTTAAAAGCTAACCAGACTTATGTGCGTGTGCTATATGTGATTTATGTGTTCTTAGCAGATTTAGATACTGATGTAGTCAGGATAGGAAATGCTTGGGGTGTGAAGAGTAAAGTAAGTGGCTAATCACAACTGGCCACTGTAATTAGGGACTTACTATACTTGACATAAACTAAGCTGTTCCTTGAATGACTGTTTTAGTGTTTGAATCTTATAGTGCATAAGAGAATGGCTGGGAAGAAACCTTCTAAGGCTGCTAGAGGTAGAGGTCGTCCGCGTACGACTAGGAACAGCACTAAAGCTCCGGAGACGACTCCTGTGAACCCTGAGGTTCCTAACCGGAATGAAGAAACCGAGAATGCGAGCCTGAATGCCTCAGCTAGAGAGGCGATTGCTGATGAGGTACACCAAGTCCTGCAGGCAGTCATGCCATCTGTGGTGACTGATGTTATTCGTGCTGTGAGGAATGAAGAGAGAAAGGAGAAGGAGGACAGGAGAGGGTCAACTGGGAAGGAAAGCAAGGGAGGAGATGAACGACCGGATCCTGAGATAGTAGTGTCTGATGAAGAGGAAGATGATGTAGCTGGGGTGACGACCAAGGGATGCAATTACGGGGCATTCCAGAGGTGCAGGCCCCGACTTTTGATGGAAATGGCAATGCTGCTGCTGCCCATCGTTGGGTAAGGGAAATGGAAGCGGTACTCGAGATCAGTGAGTGCCGGGAAGATCAGAAGGTAAAATTTGCCACCCACTCTTTTACCGACTCAGCACTATGTTGGTGGGACAATATTGTCCAAGCTGAGGGAAGCAGGGCCATAAGTAAGATGAAGTGGCCCGAGTTGAAGAAGCTGGTGATTGAGGAATTCTGTCCTCACAGGGAACTGGACAAGATTGAGAGGGAGTTTCTGCAACTCGAGGCGGGAACCATGAACCACCAGCAATACACTGCCAAGTTCAATGAAATGGCAAGGCTGGTGCCAGACCAAGTGACACCGGTATCTCGCAAGATTAACCGGTACATTCAGGGACTGCCAGCCGATATTCGTAGGCATTTGATTGCTGCACGACCAAGCACTTTTAGGTCGGCAGTAGATTTGGCTGGGAGGCTCTACGATGAGAGAGAGGTAGCGGATGCGGAGGTGAAGAAGACTGGTGGTGGTGACCGAAACTGGAATGGGAAACGGTTCGGGCGTGGCGGTTTTACTCCGAACAATAAAAGGATGAAAGTGGATGACCGAGGGGTGGGGTCATCAAGCTCGAGGCCCAAAAGGTGTGGCAAGTGCGGGAAGGAGCATACGGGTGAGTGCAAATCGGGGCTCAACGTGTGTTTCAAGTGCGGGAAGCCGGGTCATATGCTGAAGGATTGTAAGGATCTGAGGTGTTACACCTGCGGTGAGGCGGGCCATATGAGCAGGGATTGCAAGAAGCCAAGGGCTGAGAGTTCCGGGGGAAAGAAGACGGCCGGAACTGAAGGGCAAAGGGCGAGCGCCAGAGCTTTCACCATGACCAGAGAGGAGGCTAGGACGGACCCCGATGTTGTATCAGGTACGTTCCTAGTAAATCAAACTCTTGCTTCTGTGTTATTTGATTCTGGTGCTAGTAGGAGTTTCATTTCTGCTACTTTCTGTGCTAAATTATTTGCTAGTAGTAAATGCATTGATGAGCCCTTTGATGTAGAAACTGCTATTGGTAAGTCCACTGGAGTTACCGATGTGATAGAGGACTGTGTCATAGAGTTAGAAGGTCATAGGTTTGCTGCTAGATTACATGTGATGCCCCTAGGAGGATTTGATGTAGTGTTAGGGATGGACTGGTTAGCAACCTATGAAGCGAATATCGTGTGCCGAAAGAAGATGATTAGACTGACGGCGACTGACGGAAGTCCGGTGACAATTTATGGCGATCGAGTTACGACAATTCCGAAGGTGATCTCGATGGCGGTGGCGGGAAAGTGTATGAGGCGCGGATGCAGCGCCTACTTATGTTATGTAAAGAACGTAGAGACGCCAACACCACAGCTATGTGATGTGCCAGTGGTGTGTGACTTTCCAGATGTGTTTCCCGAAGACTTATCGGGTTTGCCACCTGACCGAGAGATCGAATTCCAGATCGACCTGATACCGGGTGCCCAACCTGTCGCGAAAGCACCGTATCGCTTGGCTCCGACGGAGATGAAAGAATTGATGGATCAGTTGCAGGAGCTGCTGGATAAGGGGTTTATTCGACCGAGTATCTCACCTTGGGGTGCTCCGGTTCTGTTTGTAAAGAAGAAGGATGGTAGTATGCGGATGTGCATCGACTACCGCGAGCTGAATAAGCTGACGGTGAAGAACAGATACCCCTTACCAAGGATCGATGACTTGTTTGACCAGCTCCAGGGTGCCAGTTGGTTCTCGAGGATAGATCTTCGATCTGGCTACCATCAATTGAAGGTGAAGGAGCAGGACATTCCTAAAACAGCTTTCCGTACGCGTTATGGACATTATGAGTTTCTCGTCATGTCATTTGGTCTAACTAACGCGCCAGCTGCTTTTATGGACTTGATGAACCGAGTGTGTCAGCCAATGTTAGATAAATCAGTGATTGTGTTCATCGATGATATCCTGATTTATTCGAGGAGTGAAGAAGAGCATGCCGGTCACATTCGGGAAGTGTTGGAGACTTTAAGAAGGGAGAAACTGTATGCTAAATTCTCCAAGTGCGCCTTTTGGTTACGCGAGGTGCAATTTCTGGGTCACGTAGTGAATGCAGAAGGAATAATGGTGGACCCAGCAAAGGTTGAGGCGGTGATGCAATGGAAATCACCAAAGACGCCATCCGAGATTCGTAGCTTCTTGGGGTTGGCGGGCTACTATAGGAGATTTATTCAAGACTTCTCCAAGATAGCCTCACCTTTGACAAAATTAACTCGCAAGGATGTAAAGTTCGTGTGGGGTCGAGAACAGGAGGATGCGTTTGAGGAATTAAAGACGAGACTAACACAAGCTCCTGTCTTGACTTTGCCTGAGGGAAGTGAAGACTTAGTGGTCTATTCAGATGCATCTTATTCTGGGCTAGGTTGTGTGTTGATGCAACGTGGAAGGGTAATAGCCTATGCATCTCGACAACTGAAAACCCACGAAGTCAACTATCCCACACACGATCTAGAGCTAGCTGCGGTGGTTTTTGCATTGAAGATATGGCGGCACTATCTATACGGGACGAAGTGCACAATCTTCACGGACCACAAAGCTTGAAGTACTTCTTCGAGCAGAAGGATCTAAACATGAGGCAGAGGCGGTGGTTGGAACTGATAAAAGATTATGATTGTGAGATCCATTACCACCCGGGCAAGGCCAATGTGGTGGCCGATGCCCTCAGCCGAAAAGAAAGGCCTGAGCCGATCGGGTGAAGGCTTATCAGTTGATCATGACCTCCGACGTGATGACACAGGTTAAGGAGTTTCAAGATGAGGCTTTGAAAGAAGATCGTCTTAACTCCGAAAGGATGAGAGGTCTAGTGACGGAGTTGGGTGAGAACACTCTAGGTGTTAAGACCCGATTTGGGCGAATGTGGATTCCTCGATACGGGGATCTACGTAGTAGAATCATGGATGAGGCCCATAAACCGATACTCCATTCACCCGGTGCTACCAAAATGTACCACGATATGAAGAAAGACTATGGTGGCCAGGTATGAAACGCGACGTAGTGGAGTACGTAAGTAAGTGCTTGACTTGCTTACAAGTGAAGGCGGAACACCAGAAGCCCTACGGGAAGATCCAACCGTTGGATATACCCGAGTGGAAGTGGGAACACATCACCATGGATTTCATCACGAAGTTACCACGTACCCCAAAAGGGTATGATGCCATATGGGTGATAGTTGACCGCTTGACAAAGAGTGCCCACTTCCTACCGATCCGCGAAACGTATTCATCTGAAAGATTGGCGGATCTGTTCATCAAAGAAATCGTAGCTCGTCATGGGGTGCCGGTGTCTATTGTATCTGATCGCGACACCCGGTTTACCTCCAAGTTTTGGAAGAGATTTCATGATGCGATGGGGACGAGACTACATATTAGCACGGCATATCATCCTCAGACAGACGGTCAGTCTGAGAGGACGATCCAAACACTCGAAGACATGCTTCGGGCGTGCGTGATCGACTTTGGGGAAGTTGGGACGATCACCTGCCGTTAGCAGAATTCTCGTACAACAATAGTTATCACGCCAGCATTGGCATGCCACCTTACGAGATGCTATACGGTAGGAGGTGTAGGACGCCCGTATGTTGGGGAGACATTGGGCAGAAAGAACTGGGAGGTGTTGAGGTGATTGAAGCAACGACTGAGAAATTAGAAAAGATCAAGGCCTTCATGAAGGCGGCGAAAGATAGGCAAAAGTCGTATGCTGACAAGAGGCGGAGGCCGATAGAGTTCAAGGTTGGTGACCGAGTTATGTTGAAGGTCTCACCTTGGAAAGGAATCATTAGATTCAGAAAACGGGTAAGCTAAGCCCGAGATACATAGGACCTTTCCGGATTGTCGCACGGGTAGGAGAGGTGGCCTATCGACTTGAATTGCCAGATGAGTTAAGTGGAATTCATCCTACATTCCATGTATCTCATCTAAGGAAGTGCTTAGCTGATGAAGATATGATTGTTCCACTGGAGGATATTGAAGTAGACGAACGGCTCAACTACGTGGAGCAACCAGTGGCAATCATTGATCGTAAAGAAAAGAGGTTGAGGAATAAAGTGGTTCCTCTTGTGCGTGTACAGTGGAAGCACAGGAAGGGATCCGAGTCTACGTGGGAGACTGAAGAAGAAATGAGACAACACTACCCACATCTATTTGAGGAGTAACAGGTTTCGGGGACGAAACCTATATAAGGGGGGTGGACTTGTAACACCCGTATTTTAACAAAGAATAAAAGAAAAAGGAAGAAAAGAATAGAAAAGAAAAACAACTAAAAGGAGGGACTAAAAGTGTCAATTTGACAAACTTTATATTAATTCTTTGTACAAAAGGTGGTATGGCCACCCACGTTGCCTGCATTTCATTTCAATCGATATTTTTAGAGAGAGAAAGTAGCAGGAGCAGAAAACCATCGGAATTTTGAAGAAAGATCTGAGAAATTCGAGGTTTTTGGTAAGAATCCTCTAGTTTTTGAAGTTTTAGATAATTCTAGAACCGTATGTGTGCTTATAAGTGTGTTTGGGTGTTCGGGTGGTGTGGTGTGTGTGTTCTAGGTGTTAGAACAAGTTGAGAAGGTTCGGGTGAAGGGTGCAAATTCGAAGAAGACGACTAAGGTGAGTTCTAGGCCCCTTTTTACTGGTTTTTAAATGTTTGGGGCTGGAAAATGCATGCAAAATATATTTTTATAAAATTTGGGTTTGATACCCGTATGATATGAATGTGTGTATGTTTATGTTTATGTTTGATTATGCCTAGAATCATATGTATATGTTTAGAACTAGGCATTATGATGATGGGACTTGGAATAAATAAGAAAAGTTGATGTGTCCAGCAGTGCTCATACGACCAACAGTGGTCGTATGATCAGGATTTTTCTAAGTGTTGATGAGTCTAATAGGACTCATACGACCAACAGTGGTCGTATGAATATGTGAAATTTTCTAAGTCTGAGGCCCAACAGAACTCATACGACCAACAGTGGTCGTATGATGATGATGAAATTTCTAAGTGTGAACTCATACGACCAACAGTGGTCGTATGATCCAAATATGTTTCTAAGTCCAGAGTTGGTACGACCAGCAGTGGTCATACGACCAACAGTGTGGTCGTATGACCAGTTGATAATTCTAAGTGTTAAGTGAAAAGTCCAGCAGGACTCATACGGCTAATAGTGCTCATACGACCAGAGGGTTATACGCCCAACAGGGCTAAAACGACTAGAACACTTAGCATTTTTCAGGAATTTCCAGTAAAGTTCGAAGTTCGAGGTTTGACCAGGGTTGACTAGGGTTAATAAATGGTGATGTCTCATGCATATAATGATGAGTATGATTAACCCTAATTGTTACTAATATTAATATTAGTGTATTACTGTTAACAATATTATTAAAATATTGTTAAGTATGGTATGATGCTAGGAATGGTGATAAATGCATGAAGATGAATGTATGATGATGTTTGAATGTAATAATATCCTTTTCTTAATATTGATTAATATTATGATTAGGAATATTATAAAGAGTATGAATAATATTACTTATAATATTATTTGTATTATTATTATTATCATGCTTAGTAATAATAATACTGTATGTTCTATGTGGAATGATCATGATCAATAATTATTATCATTAATAAAGTGGAAGATTAATGATAAGGAGGAATGGAACGTGAACGAATGAACGAAAGTCTTGCAAGCAAATGAATGGAGGTGCACACCCCTGGCAGGTGTTAGCTCAACTGTGATGCGGGTTCGCTACCCCGAAGGATGCACACAGGATCAATCCTTGAGATTGATATAGAGGTGAGTGACTTGGTGTCACAAAAGACTCACAGGAATGTAGGTCAATCTTCGTGATTGGCTTAGAGGTGAGTGACTTGGTGTCACAAAAGACTCACAGTATATGGGTCAATCTTCGTGATTGGCTCAGAGGTGAGCGACTTGGTGTTGCAAAAGACTCACAGTTTAATTAAAGAGGAATGATAAAAGTACGAATTGAACGATGATGCAGATAATGAAAGTATTACCTATGTGTACGTACGATGTATGATCACTTGTGCTAAATGAGGAATGGTTTTTGAACGAAAAGTAAAGTATTTTAACTATAAAACTAGAACTCACTCAGCAACGCTGACTTTTATGTATTTTCCAGTTGGCAGGTGACAGGTTGCTGAGGATGGCACACAGGGGTGGCTACTTGGTGGGAAGACTGACATCCATTTGTTTTGACGATACTGTTGTTCTGTAATTCATTCAATAAAATATTTTGTGACTTAAAAATAGAATGTATTGCTTAGCAACAGTTTTTATATTGAATGGATGTTTTAGTTAAACATATTTCCGCTGCTTAACTTATGATATGTATATTTTACGCTGTGAATGACCAACTGTGAGGTGCCCGGGAACGGGGCCTTACAAGGTTTTAATAAGAATAGATAATTACTAATAGTATTATTTAATTTTTAGATTAAAAAATGTTTTCTAATAAATTAAAAAGATATTTTTATTAATATTCTAAGGAAACAAACTTTTATAAAATAAAGAAATTTTCAAAACATCAAACTTATAAAGTATGAAATATTTAAAATTAGTTTATATAAAGTAGAGTTTTTAAAAACTATAATAATTAAAATTGAGAGTATAATAAATAATATTTTAAATGACATATTAAAACTGTTTATTTTGAAACAAAATGTTTAATTTTTTTAGAAAAAGAAAAAAGTTTAAAAATAAAATTTTAAGAGGTTGATATAATTATTTTATTACATAATATAGTCATTACTCATACATAATTTTAATCATATCTTATATTAAAATATAATTCTATAAATTAATAATTTTTCATTATAATAAACTTTCATTATATTTATATTTTATTTATTCAACACGTGTAATTTACGGATTTACTAAAGTTAGTATATTATAGTAAGATGTTTAACTAGATAAACTTACTAATTTTATAAGAGAATTTTTAACTTCAATTCCTTATGGTATCTTTTATAAATTTAGTAACCTTGCTAGATTTAATTGATAAATTTAAATTTAATATATATAATTATCTTTTAAAACTATCAAATTATATATTCTATATATAATAATCTTTTTAAACTATCAAAATTATATTTTCGATCCGACTTCTTTTTCCTTTTATATTATTTATCACCTCTCATATAAGCTTAAAAGCAACTAGTTCAGTGACTTGATTTCTAGATCCAACATTCAAGTTGTAGTTAGTCCACGAACCTTATTACCGTCCTCACTATTGTAGGGCACGCGTAGGTCTAAACCTGTTTTACCTGCATACTCTTGGATTCACATTAACATATCATCATCTACATCAAATAAATATTAGTGGCGTCTTTTCCATTTACATATTTAAGAGAAGCATGGTTATAATACTTCAACTTTATACTTTATATAAGAACACGGTTACGTTATACATTAGTTATATTATACACTATACACTACACGTGACAATATTTATCACGCTTAAGGCTCCGGTATTCCTCACACAACCATTTAACTTATTGATTTGAGTTGATGAATAAATTTATATATATGTAGTACTATCAAGGAGTGACAAACCCTCGTTCGTAGCTTGTTCGCACCAAGCATAACTATATTGTTAAGTAAATGATTATTTCAAACATAACTAATACCAGAGGGTAATTCAAAAATATCCGCAGGCTTGGTTGTGAACTCATATATATTGCATTTATTATATGTTTCTTGTATAGTAAACACTTCTATTGAATTATTTGATTGAGTGACAAACTTGTGAACTTATTAACTTTTAGATGACAAGTATTAGCATGTTATTCAAGTAACAATTAAGTGATTCAAAATGATATACTCATGGGATTTTGAATATTGTCTTTTCACATTTTAAGCTATATTTTGTGAATCTCCGATTATGGTACTTAGACCGTACACTATGTTCGCCATGTACTTAATTTGAAAAGAAATACAAATTTAGTTTATCTTGAAAGCAATGTCTTCTCGATATATGATTATGCCGCAAGCCTTCGTTTTAAGAGGGATGTGACACCATATCCTAAGGGGTAGAAGCCAAACATTAAAAATATCTGGTGGCCAAAATGCTAAAGACCAAAAATACCATCAATGTTTACCATCAAAATGGCTCCCTTCGATCTCTCTCTCTTTCTTTCTCTCTCTCTCTCTATCTATCTATCTATCTATCTATCTATCTATCTATCTATCTATCTATCTATATATATATATATATATATAGAGGAGGGATCAAATGAAAACCATGATTATAAATGAAAACCATGAAAACCATCATCAACCAATCATAGAATTTTAAAATTAATTTTTATTATTAACTAAAAGGGTGTTATGTAATTTTAGCAAATAATTATTTATGAAATTCAACTATATTGACCAAATCCCTAATTTATCTCTAACCATATTTAATGGGATTGTACCCTTCTTCTTTGCCATTTTGAAGCTTTATTTGAAGGTTTGAAGCATCATCGTCAAGTGGTCGACGGTTTTGTGGTGGTGGCTAGTGGTCGACGGTGGTGTGGTGGTGGCTGGTGGTCGACGGTTGTGTGGTGGTGGCTGGTGGTCGCTGGCTGCAGATCGAGAGGCGAGAGATCGAGAGGTCCTTCGCAGACCGAGAGGCGAGAGATCGAGAGGTCCTTCGCAGACCAAGGTATTGGATTTTGTTAGGGTTCTTTCAAAGTTGATTGATTGATTGATTGATTTCGGTTGTTATGAGAATTGATTATGGGTTCTTTTTGATTGACAGAAAAAGAAGGAAGAAGATGAACTTATGAGAATTGATTATGAATTTTGAATTTTGATTGACGGTGGTGTGGTGGTGGCTGGTGGTCGACGGTTCTAGGAATCGCATGCTTCATGGCTGCATATCTGATTTCCCTCAAAGAGACCAAGGTACATATCTTTCCCATTACTATTTTGTTGAAGTCCATATTTATGAATTTATCCAGCTGTCGTCGTTATAGAAGGTTAATACTATTGATTTTGGATCAAACATTACTTTAATTTGTCATTGTCGAAGCCTTTAAGAGTATTTTAGGCATAAAATAGTCAAAGTACTTGGGTAAAAGGAACTGTGATTGCAAGTTTACAACGTCTATATTATTAAAGGCCAAAAATTGGTTCATTTGGTTTGTGATTGTTTGGATGGTTCTAATTTATTATCTTTTTTACTTTCACCTTACCATCTTATGCTCTTCATATATTTTTTTAGGGTATATCAAAATCCCGCTATCCTCAGGGCTGCTTCTGCTGCATTCTGGACTTCGTGCAATGTTATATCAAAGCTTTTCTAGAGAAAAGGCAGCAAAGCGTGTTTGATGCTCTTTAGATTGCTCTAACGTTGTTCAGTTTGTAATTATCGTGTTGTTGAAAATCTTTGGTTGTTATGAGAATTGATTATGGGTTCTTTTGATTGACAGAAAAAGAAGGAAGAAGAGAAAGCTAGAGAGAAGGAATTGAATGATTTGTGTTAAGATTGCTGTTGTTCAACCTAAAGTACATATATGTACCTTAGTATTAGTTGTTGATGAATGATTTGTTTAACTATTACGTATATGTACCTTAGTATTAGTTGTTTGATGAATGATTTACGTATGTTTATTAACTGTTACATATATGTACCAAAGCTTCTTTAGCATATAACCAAAATCCTAATTGCACCATTGCACAAAACAAAGACTTATTAAATGTTACATATATGTACCAAAGCTTCTTTAGCATATTAACTGTTACATATATGTACCAAAGCTTCTTTAGCATATTAACTGTTACATATATGTACCAAAGCTTCTTTAGCATATTAACTGGTATGTACCATTGAAGTTTTAAAACATTTTAATATTTTGAACAATTATCCTATGTACACATATGTACCGTCGTTGTATTATCCAAAATTTTCAACTTAAAAAAATGTTCATCATACATCACTCAACCGTTCACATTATTTGGTACACATATGTACCATCGTTGTATTAGGAGAGAAGAGAGAGAAATAAAAATTAGGAAAGTAAAGAATAATTAAGAGAGAGGAAAGAGAAACAAAAATTATGGAAAGTTAAATAGATTTATTTTTGTTTTTCCTAAATGCCCTTTTATATTAAAACTTGTCTTAAAAACTTCACAAGAATTACAATCTTGCCACTAGTAATTAATGACCATTGATCTACATAATCAATGGTTAAGATTTAGTTTGCAAGGTTTTCATTTATAACTAGGTTTTCATTGGATCCCCCCCTATATATATATATATATATATATATATATATATATATACATATATATATGGGAGAGATCAAATGAAAATCACCTTTATAATTAAAAACTATGAAAACCACTTTCAACCAATCAAAATTTTTCTTTTTCAAATTTGTATTCTTTATTTAAAAGGTTACTAAGGTAATTTTAACACCCTTTTAATTTAGTATTTTTTGAAATCCTGATTTATCTTCTTATTTAACTTATTTAATCCTTAAATAACTCATCATCTCCTTCAACTCTTATCTCTACTACAAATCAATCACCATCATCCACCATAGAAACCTCTATTCAACAAATCACATATAAGAAATAGATTGAGAAGAGATATCGATTTATATATGAAATCGATTTTTATGATCATACAATCATCAAAGAATAATACTACCATCGAAGAACATGGCCATCAACTCCATTCATAGCCTCAACTCAATTTTGCATATGGGTTCACAAATCCAGGTTTGTAAATGGGCCAATTAATATGAGAATTCAATTTTTATTATTTCATCTTGTATATTCAAAAACAGGGTGGTGGCTAGGGTTCAATCTTGTGATCGAATATGAAGAAACGATTAAAATATAAGTGGTTAGAAGTGGAAATGTGTTAAGTGAGTTGCAATGAATCAAGTAAAGAAGTCATCTTCCTGGTTATGTCAAGATGAAGATGTAGATAACGATGATGATGAACTGGATGGAAAAGTGGTATTCAGCTGGGATACATATATGTACCCATGACATATATGTAACCTTGTTAGGTATATGTAACTTTGATAGTTATGAAAATGACGATCAGTACATATATGTAACTGTGATGGCTACGAGGATGACGATTAACTCAATGGATGGTATCATGGTATGGTACATATACGAACCCATGTACATACATGTAAATTAGTATTTTTTTTCCAAGTTTTAGGTTATCAAGATACATACTTACATAGGTGATGGATCAGGTTTGATGATCGGTAGAAAAGATTGCATCAAAATGATGAGACGTCGAAAAAGATGATAGATGGTCGAGCAATTATCAAAGCGTCTAGTTTAGAACACGAAGAAGAAACTGTATAAGATGAACACTACTGTTACATATACATAACAAAAATATTACAATATACGTAACATTTTTGTCATATATATATATACGTAAAGCTTTTGTTACATATGCATAACACAACTGTTACGTATACGTAACATTGTTGTTACACGAATGTAACAATATTTGTTTATTTAATATCCTCTTATATTTTGGTGATACTTATGTAACGCCCCAAATTTCCAAATGGACCTAAGTGGCGAAATAATATTAATAGTAGTATTATTGAAATTTATTCTCGAAAAGATTAGTTAATTTGTCAAGTTAGGTTGGGAAACAAAATGTGGAAACTTGAGGGACCAAAATCGACAATTTGTGGAAGCCATAAAATAACCCTAAACCCCTTTTCTTCCTAATCGGCCGCTCACCCTTCTTCCCCTTCACAACCGAGCGATTTTTCCCCCTCCCCCTCCGGCGACTTTCGTGGCTACGGTCGGAGCTCCGGCAGCATGCTCCGGCCAAGGAATGACCAGGGAAGCAACCTCACCCCCCTATATTCATCCTTTCACCTCCAACTCCAGCTCTCGGCGAGATTGAGGGAGTTCAATCTTCTCCCGGGGAGGTTCCCGGTAGTGTGCGACAGCGGTATAGATGCTTCGTTTTCGGGCAAGAAGGGGAGCTCCTGAACCGAGTATAGGTATTGGCAAACATTCCATGACCACTGCCATAGCTCCGGCAGTGGTGGAGCCTCGCGACAGAGACGATGTCGACATCGAAGCAGCCCAGGTGACTCGGTTTTGGTTCAACTTCGGTGGTTAGGTTAGGTTGGTTGTGGTCGGTTCTGTGCAGGGTGATGGTGGTGTTGCGATGAAGCTCGGTTGGAGCAGAGGGTTCGATGATGCTCATGCTAGAATGATGAGGGTTCGATGATGATGATGATTTAGTGATGATGGTGACCCCCTTTCTTCCCCTTTCTTCGATTTGAAGCTCACGATAGGGCCTTGGGTCGTCTCTCCTCCCGGATAAGCCCTGTCGGCTCACGTTGGTGGCTGTGGTGTTCTCGAGAACCGAAGACAATGGTTGAGCAGGAACAAAAGCAGCAATATTAGGGCACCTCCGGCAAGGCGGTGCTGATACAGCCGTATGTTGTCTTGATTACATCCTGATCTTAGTATCGTGAGGGTCCAGTAAGCCTTCGATACTTTGAGAAAATAGGTCAAGGTTGTCCAATTGTGGTGTTGTGAAGCTGGTACGATGTTGATGATGCTTGGATGGTGATTATTCACAAAGGTAAATTGGTAATTGTCGACAACTTTATGGAAAAGAAAGAATTGATGGTATGATGTCTATATGGTGGCATGGCTTATGGTCTTCATGATGGTAACATTTATAAGGATGTTTTGGGTAATATTATTGTGTGGGCTATCATAAGGATGGTGAAGATGATGATGTCTGGTGATGGTAAAGATGTCTAGATTATGTTGACACATTAATGATGATGCTAATAGCTCTTAGGTAGTGGTAATGTTCATTATGATATAGTTTCAATAAGATGAAGATGGAGTTTGAATATGGAAATGGTATCTTCACAGTAAGGATGGTTGTAGTGCAAAAGTGGTGTATGAATGATGATAATGATGTTATATGATGATGTTGTTAATGATGGCTTAGCATGCAAATGGTAAAGGTTTTCCTGAATATGATGGTCATGATAATCCTTGATGATAACATGATGTGCACATTATTGGTTAGCTATGATGATAGGGACTTTGGTAGTTAGTGGTAGATAAGTTAGGGTGATGATGTATTTGAAAGAGGATGAGGATGTTATGATGATGATGATTCTAGGATGATGGTTAAGGTTTCGTTGCAAAAGATGGAGACTCGATTATGATGATGACATTACTTGAGAATTCAAGTAGATGACGATTATGGACATTCAACGATCCTGGTGAGTTCTAGATCCCCTTCTTTTATACATGATTTACCGTTTTGGGGCTGACATACATACCATATGATTTATGATTAAGATTATTTTTAAATAACTCGTTATATGATTTGATAAAGTAATAACTGTGAATTACGTATATTTATTGCCTATAGATAGAATGATCTAAAGAAAAATGTGACAATTAAATAGATACGGTTACGCGTTATGATGACTAGTACTTGGTATGTGTATACTTAATAAGCTAAGTATTATATAAATTAAGTGAAAGATGATACTAATGAGAAGTGGAACTTAACAAATGTTACCCCCGGGCCCGTTTGATGATGAAAAGTCTTGCAAGCACTATGATAGACTTCACTTATGTGAGTCTGATGTATGATGATGGATCCGTATTCATGAGCGGGCTATGTGCCTAGCAGTGTGGATCAACTGTCGGGGGAAGCTACCATGAAGATGTGTACCGACGGGGATCGATCAACCGTCGGGGGTAGTGACCATGGATAACGTGTACCGACGGGGATTGACATTCGTTGTCAATCAACATGGAGATCTTGCTTTGTGCAAATCTTGCCTATGATGAATTGAAACGTAATGAAAGAATGAAAGATAATGAACGTGCCTAATGTGATGTAAGTAATGTTTGCAGTATGATGTATGCGTGTTCATTATATGAAAGGATAAAAGATTATATTTCTTACTTATATAAAACTAGAACTCACTCAGCGAAGCTGACTTTTGTATGTATGTTAGATTGTTTGGCAGGTAACACAAGTTTTAGGGCAGGACCTGATTAGGAGCTACTTGGAGGGTGAAGACTGGCATCCTGTAAAGATTCAACTAGCTTTTATGTTTTGTGTAATAATAAAAGAGTAAATTTTGTTAAGACAATGATTTGTAAATAAAGAACTTCTAGTACAAATCCGGGTTTGACTCTAAGTTGGTGCTTTAGTTTTTATTTATATAATTAACATTGTTATAATTCCGCTGCTTTAATAAATAACACTTTGTCAGTTTTGAACTAAAAATAAGGTTTTATGCAAAATGGTCAATTTGTGAGGTTTCCGGATTCGGGGCCTTACAAGTTGGTATCAGAGCCAAAGTTTAAGAGATTTGGGGAAAACTAATTTATAAACCTAAACTTAAACAGAAAATGGGACCAAATAAAAGGATGCCAGTCCAAGAAGCTCCATGCCAAGAGGTAACGAAATATCTTGTAAATGCTATTCTGATAGGTAGTGCCTTGTTACAGAAGTTAGAATCAAGGATAGGGTGTGATAACATTAATTGTTGTGCTTACTTGAATTTATGTGATCTATATGTGCATAGAATAGTGATAGTAGGTTCGAGTGTTAGCGTGGTTTAGGATAGGAGAGTTTAGGACATGAGAAGTTCTGTAAGTAGTTAATCACAACTGGCCACTGTCATTAAAAACTTACAAAACTTGTCATGATCTGAACTTGCCTTGACAGACCATATTGACATTCTGAATCTTATAGGAAGTGGAAAGTTGACAGATGTGTACGAGGTGTGTGATTCCCCGATGAGACCATTAGAGACCTGACAGCGATACCAGCAAAAACATATAATATAGTTCTAGACTTCGCAACCAGGAATTCAGAAGTGTTTTAAGAAGGTAAAGTGATAATGTAGGAACTACCTTTAGTAAAGCTATTTGGATAGAAGTGTCTATAAATGACTGTAAATAGTAATGGAAAGTTAGGGCCTTCTTCTGGATTGCATGTTACTACCCTAATTAGACGTAACATGGTATTGGATATGAATCGACTAGTTGCATACGGGACTGATACTGCACAACATGGAAATATGACCCGTTGGTTTGTACATGATGGAAGTATGGTCATGACTTATGATAATTAGAATTGCCTGATTTCAGGGATGATCCTAATAATGAGATAGAAAAGTCTATGAAACAAGGTTGAGGAGCATATCCTATGTAAATAAAAGATGCTAAGGGCGAAGTCTTAAAGTTGACAGACGTAGCTATAGAGCGTGTCTTCCTAATGTGACCCCGGAGGACCTTCTCGGAGTTAGAAGAAAGAGTTTGAGATCAACTTGTCTTCTGGGACTCAGCTTGTAGTCATGTCACCGTACCGATGTTTTTGTCAGGAATGAAAGAGTTAATGATATAGCTTTAAGACATCCCTGATAAAGGGTCAGATTGATTAGTTCATCTAGATAATACTTCGGTGTTATCACAAAAGAAGATCGAAGAAGGTAGACGTGTGAGGACCGCAGATGGCTGAATAAGCTGATGATGAACGGTAAGCAACTATGACCTTGAGTTGACAAACCATTCCACCATTTGCGAGAGGCAAGATGGTTTTCACGGATCGATAGTAGGTTGGATCATCAACAGCTACAGGTTGAAAAGCATGACACCCTAAAGATAACCTTTCAGTCACGGTTTGGATGCTATGAGTTTCCTTGCAGTATTTCTGAACTAAATGAATAGGGTTATTAATCGATGTTCAATGGGTTCGCGATAGTGATTATAGAGGACATACTCATCAACTCCAAGAGTAAGGGAGGCCATCATGTCACATCTGTGAGGTGTCAAGGACAAGATGAAAGATAATTTATGAGCAACATTCCTAGAGTGAATGTTCTAGTCATATGAAGTATAACTCTTGAAATCGTGATAGAATTGATAAATTGAAGCAGTAATGTAAAAAGTTCCCCAAGGATGATGTTATAAATCTGTAGCTTACGGAAGTGACGGATTACTACATACAGTTTGTTCAGTACTTCTTGAAGATAATCTTGCCCTTGGTAAGGTTCACAAGAAATGACACCAAGTCTGAGTGAGAAGTTAGTTAATAAATGTGAACATGAACTAAATAAGGAAGGTTAACATGAGCCTTGGTGATAATGTTATCAGTAAGTGTCGAAAACCTAGAACCATGTGTTCCATACAAAGATCTGACTGAATATATATATATATATATTCAATACAACATGGCAGAACAACGGTTATGTTGTTCACAAGGTTAAATACAAGATGATAATATAATACTCATGAATTAGGGTTCGTAGTCATAATGTTTGCATTAATGAAATTGATCCATAAGAGGAATGTGTTAGGACGTTTGAAGGTTGCAAGGGCTATGTGTTGGCGGCTAAAGAAGATCATACATTATAGGGTGTGTGTGGAACATGTTTAGAAGAAACATGAGAATCTGTGGTGATTGAGAAAGTATTATCCCACGTTGTGTAAGGACCAACAGGTTTCGAGGACGAAACCTAAATAAGGGGGATAGACTTGTAACGCCCCAAATTTCCAAATGGACCTAAGTGGCGAAATAATATTAATAGTAGTATTATTGAAATTTATTCTCGAAAAGATTAGTTAATTTGTCAAGTTAGGTTCGGAAACAAAATGTGGAAACTTGAGGGACCAAAATCGACAATTTGTGGAAGCCATAAAATAACCCTAAACCCCTTTTCTTCCTAATCGGCCGCTCACCCTTCTTCCCCTTCACAACCGAGCGATTTTTCCCCCTCCCCCTCCGGCGACTTTCGTGGCTACGGTCGGAGCTCCGGCAGCATGCTCCGGCCAAGAAATGACCAGGGAAGCAACCTCACCCCCCTATATTCTTCCTTTCACCTCCAACTCCAGCTCTCGGCGAGATTGAGGGAGTTCAATCTTCTCCCGGGGAGGTTCCCGGTAGTGTGCGACAGCGGTATAGATGCTTCTTTTTCGGGCAAGAAGGGGGAGCTCCTGAACCGAGTATAGGTATTGGCAAACATTCCATGACCACTGCCATAGCTCCGGCAGTGGTGGAGCCTCGCGACAGAGACGATGTCGACATCGAAGCAGCCCAGGTGACTCGGTTTTGGTTCAACTTCGGTGGTTAGGTTAGGTTGGTTGTGGTCGGTTCTGTGCAGGGTGATGGTGGTGTTGCGATGAAGCTCGGTTGGAGCAGAGGGTTCGATGATGCTCATGCTAGAATGATGAGGGTTTGATGATGATGATGATTTAGTGATGATGGTGACCCCCTTTCTTCCCTTTCTTCGATTTGAAGCTCACGATAGGGCCTTGGGTCGTCTCTCCTCCCGGATAAGCCCTGTCGGCTCACGTTGGTGGCTGTGGTGTTCTCGAGAACCGAAGACAATGGTTGAGCAGGAACAAAAGCAGCAATATTAGGGCACCTCCGGCAAGGCGGTGCTGATACAGCCGTATGTTGTCTTGATTACATCCTGATCTTAGTATCGTGAGGGTCCAGTAAGCCTTCGATACTTTGAGAAAATAGGTCAAGGTTGTCCAATTGTGGTGTTGTGAAGCTGGTACGATGTTGATGATGCTTGGATGGTGATTATTCCACAAAGGTAAATTGGTAATTGTCGACAACTTTATGGAAAAGAAAGAATTGATGGTATGATGTCTATATGGTGGCATGGCTTATGGTCTTCATGATGGTAACATTTATAAGGATGTTTTGGGTAATATTATTGTGTGGGCTATCATAAGGATGGTGAAGATGATGATGTCTGGTGATGGTAAAGATGTCTAGATTATGTTGACACATTAATGATGATGCTAATAGCTCTTAGGTAGTGGTAATGTTCATTATGATATAGTTTCAATAAGATGAAGATGGAGTTTGAATATGGAAATGGTATCTTCACAGTAAGGATGGTTGTAGTGCAAAAGTGGTGTATGAATGATGATAATGATGTTATATGATGATGTTGTTAATGATGGCTTAGCATGCAAATGGTAAAGGTTTTCCTGAATATAATGGTCATGATAATCCTTGATGATAACATGATGTGCACATTATTGGTTAGCTATGATGATAGGGACTTTGGTAGTTAGTGGTAGATAAGTTAGGGTGATGATGTATTTGAAAGAGGATGAGGATGTTATGATGATGATGATTCTAGGATGATGGTTAAGGTTTCGTTGCAAAAGATGGAGACTCGATTATGATGATGACATTACTTGAGAATTCAAGTAGATGACGATTATGGACATTCAACGATCCTGGTGAGTTCTAGATCCCCCTCTTTTATACATGCTTTACCGTTTTGGGGCTGACATACATACCATATGATTTATGATTAAGATTATTTTTAAATAACTCGTTATATGATTTGATAAAGTAATAACTGTGAATTACGTATATTTATTGCCTATAGATAGAATGATCTAAAGAAAAATGTGACAATTAAATAGATACGGTTACGCGTTATGATGACTAGTACTTGGTATGTGTATACTTAATAAGCTAAGTATTATATAAATTAAGTGAAAGATGATACTAATGAGAAGTGGAACTTAACAAATGTTACCCCCGGGCCCGTTTGATGATGAAAAGTCTTGCAAGCACTATGATAGACTTCACTTATGTGAGTCTGATGTATGATGATGGATCCGTATTCATGAGCGGGCTATGTGCCTAGCAGTGTGGATCAACTGTCGGGGGAAGCTACCATGAAGATGTGTACCGACGGGGATCGATCAACCGTCGGGGGTAGTGACCATGGATAACGTGTACCGACGGGGATTGACATTCGTTGTCAATCAACATGGAGATCTTGCTTTGTGCAAATCTTGCCTATGATGAATTGAAACGTAATGAAAGAATGAAAGATAATGAACGTGCCAAATGTGATGTAAGTAATGTTTGCAGTATGATGTATGCGTGTTCATTATATGAAAGGATAAAAGATTATATTTCTTACTTATATAAAACTAGAACTCACTCAGCGAAGCTGACTTTTGTATGTATGTTAGATTGTTTGGCAGGTAACTCAAGTTTTAGGGCAGGACCTGATTAGGAGCTACTTGGAGGGTGAAGACTGGCATCCTGTAAAGATTCAACTAGCTTTTATGTTTTGTGTAATAATAAAAGAGTAAATTTTGTTAAGACAATGATTTGTAAATAAAGAACTTCTAGTACAAATCCGGGTTTGACTCTAAGTTGGTGCTTTAGTTTTTATTTATATAATTAACATTGTTATAATTCCGCTGCTTTAATAAATAACACTTTGTCAGTTTTGAACTAAAAATAAGGTTTTATGCAAAATGGTCAATTTGTGAGCTTTCCGGATTCGGGGCCTTACAACTTAACTTATATTTGCATTGATTATAACCATGTTCCCCTTGTATTTGGTTATTTACATATAACCACATATATGTATGTGTAAATTTTTGAGTTTAATAAATGTTTTGTACTTGTTATATGTGTTATACGTACATATATGTATATGACAACGATTGTATAAATGTAGAAACATTAATCAATGTGGTTTAGATGATAAGAAGATTTAAGATCAGATCTGATGGTGAAAATGAAGTTTGTCTGGGGTACATATACGCAACACATTGTTTCATATATATAGAATTATTACATATACGTAACATGGTGTTACATTTTGAAATCAACTCTTGTTTAATGTGGTTGGATCTATGGTTTTTGATATATTCAATTATATTTCTAAAATTTAAGAGAATTTGATGTTTAGATTTATAAAAATGTTAGTAAAATAAAATAAAAGGGAGAATGAAATGTTTTAATATATAAATTAAAAGAAAGAGAGAGAATGAGTGATTTTAGGGATTTTATTAATTGAAAAAGATTTTCATATGATTTGTATGTATTTTATCTATTATACCCCTAAAACTTTTTAATTAAATACTTTAAAAATCAATTAATTACAATTATGTCACTAAACAATCTCAATCATAGATCAAAAAAATCAACGGCTATAAAGTGATTTTTTGGTTTTCAATTAAAAAAAAGTTTTTATTGGATCTCTCCCCTCTCTCTCTCTCTCTTTCTCTCTCTTTCTCTCTCTCTCTCTAAATATATATATACATATATATATATATATATATATATATATATATATATCCATATATATATATATATATATATATATAAACCAATAATGGATTAAGATTAAAAGGCACACTACAAGAAAACTGGTTTTTGGCGACCAAAGATAAGGCAACGACACAATTGTCGTCGCCAAGCACGCGCGAAACGACAAAAAAATTCAGTCTTTGACCAAAAAAGTCAAGAGAACTTTTAACGACGACATTGTCGTCCCTAATGTCGTCACTAAGGTGTTTTTCTTATTTTTTGTATTAGATTTTAACAAATAAGTCAAAACATACAGCGACGCCAGTTGTCGTCGCCATAAATTTCCCTCCAAATTGAAATTAACCGCAATTTTATTTGGCTACGACTTTGGCGACAACATTGCCATCGCTATAGAATTTTCATAAAAAGTTAAAAATTTTTGAGTTCCCTCCTTAATGAAAAATTCCCTCCATTGCTTTGTGACGACTTTATGTTGTCGCTAAAAGTGATAATTAGACTAATTATTTTTAATATATAATATATATATAAACAATACTATTTATTAATTTGATTTAAATTCTTCTATTAATTATTAATATATAAATGATTACTATTAATAAATTTTATTTAAACTTTCCTTTTATTTATTAATATATATATATGTATATATATGTATATATATATATGTATATATATATATAATTACTATTTATTAACTTAATTTAAACTCTTTTGTTATTTGTTAATATATTACATTAATTACTAATTATTATTTAAGGTTTTTTTAATATAAAAGAAAGTAAGTATGCATGCTAAACTATATGAGCCGGTAATCCAACAGGAGACAATAAGCAAGTATCAGTACAAATAATTATATACATTCTAGGCTTTGATTGTGAAAGATTGATCAATCATGTCGTATAAAGCTTGCATACACGAATTCTCTGGATACTTGGCCCAATAGGAGATAACAAACGAGGATTAGATACATACTAGGCTTTGATTGTGAAAAGTCGATCAATCATGTCGTATAAAGCCTGCATACACGATTTCTATGGATACTTAGGCCAATAGAAGATAACAAACGAGGATTAAGCCCTGCATACACGAGTTATACAATATGCTTGGCCCTATAGGCACAGACGAATGATTGAGAAACATATTTGGCCTATTAGACCTACATGAGATAACAATGAGGTTCAAAGCCTACATATACGAGTTATAATAATACCTAGCCCAATAGGCACAAACGAATGATTGATAAACATACTGTCTATTAGACTCACATGAGATAACAAATTAGGATTAAGCCTTACATATATGGGTTATATAATATGATTGACCTAATAGGTACAAATGAATGATTAAGAAGCATATTTGGCCTATTAGGCCAACATGAGATAACAAATGATAATTAATCCCTACATACAAGAGTTATACAGTGTGCTTGCCCCACATGAGATAACAAACACAGGTTAAGCTACCCCTAAATGTTCATGTTTTAGACAGAGAAACTTAATTGTTTCAGAGAATTATACACCACGTGTAGAAAACAATTGGCTTTAGATCATCAACTTTTTAAAGGACAGGCGTGTGTAAAGAACTTAAATAATAACTAGTAACTAATGTAATATACTAATAAATAATAAAAGAGTTTAATATATATATATATATATGTGATTATAAGGATTTAAAAATATTAATAAATAGTATTGATATATATATATAAGAATTTATAAATAATTATATATATACATTTTATATATAATTAAAAGGATTTAAAAATTATTAATAAATAGTATATAAAATTATTAATAAATTGTATAAATATTTAATACATTTGGCGACGACATTAGTGACGACATTGTCATCGCCAAAAGTCCTTACGGGAAATATAGCAGATTATCTTCCTTCAAACCCACCACATCACAACTCATAACGCCTCCCTGTCTCTCCGCCCCCCAAATCGATAAATCCATCAAATCCACCATAAATCCTACCAAATCAACCCACCACAACCCACCACAGCCGTCGACAACCTCCCCACAGCCGCCAAACACCGTCGGATCTGCCCTCATTCCCCGTTGTCCCGCTTCACACGACCACCACTAAGGTATGCAATTGTTTGTTGTTGTTGATGTTGTTGTTAATGTTGATCTTGTAGTTGGTGGTGGTGATGATTAGGATAGAAATGTTATTAGGTTGGAAGTGACATAGTGATGATAGTTCTCCATGTCTAGGAGGGTGGTAATTTTGATGTTGTTATAGTTGATTAGGCTAAGAATAGAAAAATTTTGATGTTGTCGTTGATTAGCGTAAAAGTTGAAAAATTCTTGATTTTGTTGTTGTTGATGATGATTAGGTTAGAAAAAGAAAAGATGTTGATGTTGTTGTTGTTGATTAGTGTAAAAGAAAAGATGTTGATGATGTTGTTGTTGTTGATATTGTTGATATTATTGTTGTTGTTGGTAATGATTAGACTAGGAATGTTATTGTTGATTAGTGTAGAAGTTGAAAAAATTTTAATGTTATTGATGATGATTAGGTTAGAAAAAGAAAAGATGTTGATGATGTTGTTGTTGATATTGATTAGCCTAGAAAAAGAAAAAAATGTATTTACCTCCCTTGTTTATATCATAGGTCACCCGTTCAAAATTAAGAGTTTTGATATATATTCGTATGTTTTTTTATCCATGTATATTTATGTGATTTTGAATGTTATATAATTGTGATGAACACAGCAAATCTAATGTCAATCGATAAGAGTTGGATTAATTTAGACCGTAGATCTAAAGAATTTTGGTCTGGTCTTACGTCATTCATCGAAAGGTGTAAGGATCATGTGACTAACGATGGTTTATGTCGATGCCCATGTGAAAGATGTAAAAATGTTGAATGGATGTTACTTGAGGAGATACAATTGCACATACATATTCATGGTTTTAGCCAACGTTACAAGATATGGAGGTTTCATGGCGAACCAATCGTTCTGCCTAAGCCGATAGAACATACCTTACCTCAAACGACAAACCAACTGCATGATTTTCTCATTGATGTTCGCCAGGAGAATTATCACAATGAACACACCACATGTACTAATGAACCAATACATACAACCGACGACCTAATGAACACTACCGACGACCTATTGAACATAACACAAACACCGAGTGGTACAACAGATGAACTTGATGAGTTACTTAAACTTGCTGATTTAGAACTATACCCTGGTTGTAAATGGATGTATTCGTTGGACTTTTTGGCAAAGTTGAGTCACTTGAAGGCAATTAATAAATGGACGAATACATCATTCGACCAATTGCTTTTGTTACTTAAATGTGCATTTCTGGAGGCTACAATCACTGCTTCACACTATGAAGCTAGGAAAACAATGGAAAAGTTGGGTTAGGATACAAAACGATCGATGTTTGTAAGAACGACTGTTGTATATTCTGGGGGGATGACCTAGAAAAAAGAAAAGTTGTCTGATATGTTTTGAGAGTAGATGGAAAGATAAAAACACTAAAGGGATGAAAGTTGCACACAAGGTGATGCATTACTTTCCATTGACACCACGACTAAAGCGTTTATATAATTCAAGAGACACTACATAATCTATGACTTGGCATGCGACTGGACAGTGTACGGAAGTTGGTAAGATGCGTCACCCAGTGGATGGTACAACATGGAAAGACTTCAATCAAAGGTTTACAGATTTTGCTCGAGAACCTACAAATGTCATATTAGGGTTGGTTGCCAATGGTTTTAGTCCGTCTATCAACATGAGTGTATCTTACAGCATGTGGCCGATCATAGTGACGACATACAATATGCCTCCCTGGTTATGTATGAAAGAGTCTTCATTCATGTTGACGTTGTTAATTCCCGACCCTAAATCTCTTGGAAAGGACATGGATGTTTTTTAAGGCCATTAGTTGAAGAATTGAAAAGTCTATGGTATCCCGGAGTCATAACATACGACGCCGCTATAAAGACTTCATTCATAATGCGTGCTATGCTTTTATGGACCATCAATGATTTCCCTGTTCGTAGTAGTTTGTCTGGTTGGAGTGGTCAAGGTTACTCAGCATGCCCCACATGTAATGAAGATACTCCATCTTGTCATGTGCTAGGGAAAACTGCTTATGTCGGTCATAGAAAGTTCCTACCTAGAAACCATCCATGGAGGAAAAGTAAGTTATTCAATGGCAAGATTGAGAAGGATCATCCTCCTAAAAAAACAATGTTGATATTTTAGCTGATAAGGTGTCGTGTCACCTTCCAGGGAAACATCCTCTTTTGGGGGTAAGAATAGGAAACGTGATTCAGAGGTTAATGATATCTGACATGGAAAAAGCTCAAGATAAGTTGCTTAAAATTTTATGTTCCTTCAAGCAAATATTTCCTTCGTTATTTTTTTACATAATGATTCATTTGGTTATGCATTTGCCTGAAGAGGCCATTCAAGGTGGTCCAGTTTACATGAGGTGGATGTATCCATTTGAAAGATACATGAGAGAGTTAAAGAATTGTGTAAGGAATAAAGCTAGACCTGAAGTTACTATTGTGGAGGGGTATGTTGCGGATGAAGCCTTAACTTTCTGTTCAAGGTATCTAGAAGGTGTACAAACAAGATTTAATCAGCCTGATATAAATAAGGATGCTTTGAATCCCATATGTGAGTTTTATGTCTTCAATTCAATATGTACACCTATCAGTAAAGGTGTAGATAAACAGTTGGAGATGAATCTTCAGACGAAGATAAAGTGGTTTGTACTTAACAATAGTTCTGAGATTGACGAATACAAGAAGTAAGTGTGTTGTCTTTTGGGATGTCCTTTATTACTTTATCATTTCGATGAATATACTAATTTCTTAAACATTTATAGTGAATTTACAAATCAAATGCCACCTGGGACTAATTTACAAATAAGTTTCTCTTGCTGGTTTAAACATAAGATAAATACATACACACATGCAATACTCTTTCTATAAAATAATGATTTATTGTACATAATCTTGTAAACCGTTGTCTTTTTCATAGATCAAACGCATGTATGTAGATGGGGAATCTCGTTGTAGTCCCAAGTTACTTGCTTTGGCGAATAGACCATTAGATGTATACTCTTACCCCGCTTGCATAGCTAACGGTGTGAGGTTTGTGGTTCATAGTCGAGATCTTAACCGAACAACTTAGAATAGAGGTGTTTTAACAATCGATGCTGATGGAAGACCGTATTATGGTGTGTTGGGAAGAAATTCTAGAGCTACGTTATTTAGGAGGCCGCAAGTTGTTTTGTTTTGATGTAAATGGTTCAAAACCGATAAACAAGGTTGTCTCACAAAGGATAACATAACCAGTATTTGTACTCGATATGGATGGTTTAAAGAAGACCAGTATCTTCTTGCAACACAAGCAAATTGTGACATCCGTCACCGAAGGTCCGTCATTTAGCGTGTTTGATTTAACCTTTGTTATCAGTCATTCCTCATTTTGATAAACCAACTACGTGGACACCATATTTGCTTTGCTTAGTCATCCTTCTATGCGTGTTATCGTCGTTTGCCTTGTCGTTACCTTAAGACGTTTTTCTGAGATTTGCCCCGTTAACACTAAACGCGTCACTTTATATTAAAATAATTATCACGAACAAAATCATTTTTAACTTATAAATAACATTAATAGCATTTCATCATCAATAAAACAAGACTAAATTATAACGTTATCAACCGAAACAAAATTTGAGAACCCGGGGACAAAGTGCGGGGACTAAACTTGACATTTTGAGAAACTAGGCTGGGTATAAATACCCATTTCCCAGCCATTTTCTTCACATCATCTTCATCTTCATTGACCTTCTGCTTCTTCTCCATTTCTACACTAATCTAGCACCAAAATTCATCACGTTTGTTGCGTTTTCGTCGTCAAATCTTGGTTATCATCATGAATACTCACTCCTAGCAGGTAGATAGCCTCGTTTGACCCATTTATTGCTCGATTTAGCTGCTGCGTTTTCTAGGGTTTCGGGTGCTCGGGTTCATCCGAGCACAAGAGGTCGTGTGGGCTTGCATGTTGTGTTCTTGAGTGTGCTTCTTGTCTAGACATGTGAGGATTAGTGTTCTGGAGGTTCTCGGTGCGTGAAACCCATGCTCGGAGCAGCTGGACGCTGCTCGATGGTCTGTGCAGTCGTGACCTGCTGTGCAGGGCGACTGGGCCATTCGGCCGACTGAGCCGTGCGACTGGAATTAGTCGTGCGACTGGGTTAGGCGTATGAGTGTGTCACGCGACTGAGCCGTGCGATTGGGCATATCGTGCGACTAGGTCATGCGACTGGGTTAGGCGTATGAGTGTGTCACGCGACTGAGCCATGCGATTGGGCAAATCGTACGACTAGGTCATGCGTATGGGTCTGTGCGAATGAATGTGTGTGCGAATGAGTCCATGCGAGTGAGTGTGCATGCGATTGAGTCAGTGAGAATGAGAATGTGTGCGATTGTGTGTGAGTCGTACGACTGAAAGGCCAATCATACGAATGAATGTTCAATCGCACGAATGAAGCTGATTCGTGCGATTGAAGGTCCAATCGTGTGTATGGAGGTTGAGTCGTATGACTAAGTCTTGCATGGTACGACTGAATGCTTAGTCGCATGAATGAAGGTTCAGCCGTACGAAAGTAGCTAATTCGTACGACTGAAAGTCCACTCACGCGAATGGAGTGTCGGTCGAGCGTCCGGTCCTACCGTATGACTAATGATGTGTGTGTGTGTGTATGGATCTTCTCTTCGGAGATCTCACGACAATAACGTAATATTAATAAAGTGTCATAGCTTGACCACAAAGATTAAAGTCAACGCTATTAACAGGCACATACTATTTAAAATAATCTAGTCTAAGATGTGTGTGACTGCTTGTGTGTGTACTACCCACGACCGAACCGAAACTGCCCGAATCTATTGACATTATTTTGTGCTCGTTATTAATGCTTGTCAGTAACTGTCAATAGGTGTTTGACTGTTCATAGCATCCTACCGTTGGGAATATTCATCACACGTGCCTATCATCTGTTCAGTGAGTTTCGTGGCCCCTTTTTACTCTTACCAAACCTTTTTAAACATTTTCTACTTGGGGGAAAAGAATGCTCACTTATTTATTTAATTCCAGGCACCTCCCTTAGTGGGAGTTGGCTGCTACTTATATGAGTAACTTACCTTGCTAAACTTGTTGATTGATACTAAGGATAAATGGATGTCATGTAACTGGTTTAGGTATCATTCTATGTATATCGTGGATGTGGTGGGAACGCTACGGAGGACCCTATACATAAGCATCCCCGGTATACTAAGAATGTGCTCAAACCGGGTTACATGATGATTCTGACTGTTTGCTGCTATATGAATTTGAATTATGTGCTATGTTACCCTATGTATGTTACTTAGGGGTTTTACATTACCATGCACTACTATTTGATGTTACGTGTTGATTTATGCTACTTGTGGATGCCATTGACCTTGGATGCTCTCGGCTGTGTGGTTCTTCTGTGTGGTTCTTCTGTGTGGTTCTTCTGTGTGGTTCTTCTAAGCCGATCATCCATTACAACCATTAATCCCGGTAATTGGGACCTAAAGATTGGTTTG
>JABSNV010000750.1:0-177624 GCA_024085815.1 Flaveria linearis | reverse complement strand
GAGATGGAGAGGAGGTATTCACTCAACAACCATTGCAAGCTGACCAACATTGTTCATCTGTGAATGGTGATGTACCTCCTACGGAAGTACAAAATGCCTCCATCGATGCTGCAGTTCCTCCTACGGAAGAACAAAATACTGCTTCCGTAGAACCTCCTGCGGAAGAACAAAATACTGCCTCCGTAGAATCTCCTGCGGAAGAACAAAATGCTGCTTCCGTAGAACTTCCTGCAGAAGAAAAAGCACCCAATCAAACACAAGCTGATCCGAACGACCATGAGCCTTTTGATTATTTCATTGACTCAACTTCTCAGCTGACACCTTCTTCTTCAATGGGTTTCACTAACTTGGACTCCACAGTTCAAGTTGATGCTGTCTCAACACGCAGAGTACACAAGTCTCATCCAACAGACAATATCATTGGGGACCTGCATGCTAGAACCACAAGGAGCAAAGGAGGTGTGGCAAACATTTGTTTGTTCACCTGCTTTTTGTCCCAAACAGTTCCTGCAAACATTACAGCTGCACTAAAGACAACAGCTGGATTGAGGCTATGCAAGAAGAGCTACAACAATTCAGAAAGCAGAAAGTGTGGACTCTTGTAGATCTGCCTACGGGCCAACATCCAATTGGCACAAGATGGCTTTTCAAGAAAAAGCTGGATGACAGAGGTATCATAGTGAGAAACAAGGCCAGACTTATTGCTCAAGGATACACTCAGGAAGAGGGAATAGACTATGATGAAGTCTTTGCCCCAGTTGCAAGGATTGAAGCTATACGAGTCTTCCTCGCTTATGCAGCATTCAAGAGGTTCACCGTCTATCAGATGGATGTGAAGTGTGCTTTCCTTTATGGGAAAATTGATGAAGAAGTCTATGTGGCTCAACCCCCTGGTTTTGAAGACCCTGATTATCCACATAGGGTATACAAGCTTGATAAAGCTTTGTATGGTCTTCATCAAGCACCCAGAAAGTGGTATGATACCCTATCATCCTTCCTGCTGAAGAATGGGTACAAGAGAGGAACTATTGATCAGACACTCTTTCTCAAACAAGAACATCAAGATCTTTTGGTGGTTCAAATATATGTTGATGACATCATATTTGGATCAACCAACAAGAAGCTGTGTCAAAGCTTTGAAGACTTAATGAAATCTGAATTTCAGATGAGCTCCATGGGAGAATTGACTTTCTTCCTTGGCTTACAAGTTCATCAGAAATCAGATGGCATTTTCATCAATCAAGAGAAGTACATTCATCAAATCTTGAAGAAGTACAATCTTGCTGATTCCACTTCATGCAAGACACCAGCATCAACTATAGACAAGATTGTGCCTGACCCTGCTGGCAAATCCGTAGATCAAAGATTGTACAGATCAATGATCGGTTCATTAATGTACTTAACTGCTAGTAGACCTGACATCATGTTTGCTGTTTGTGTTTGTGCCAGGTACCAATCTGACCCAAAGGAGTCACATTTGAATGCTGTAAAGAGAATTTTCAGATATCTGAAAGGCAAACCTGCATTGGGACTTTGGTATCCCAAAGATGGAGACTTTAGCCTCTACTCATACTCAGATAGTGACTATGGAGGGTGCAACAACAACAGAAAATCCACAACTGGTGGATGTCAATTTTTAGGACCAAGACTTGTTTCATGGCAGTGCAAGAAGCAAACAAATGTATCTGTATCCACGGCTGAAGCAGAGTACATAGCTGCTTCAGCAGGTTGCTCTCAAGTACTTTGGTTGCAAAACCAATTACTTGATTATGGTTACAATTTCCTTCATACACCAATTCATATTGATAATTCAGCTGCTATGTTTATAACTGCTAACCCAGTTCAACATAGTAAAACAAAACATATAGAAATCAGATACCATTTTCTGAGAGATTGCTCTGAAAAGGGTCTAATCAAGTTAGTCAAAGTAGACACAACCAATCAGCTTGCTGATTTGTTTACTAAAGCATTTGATTCTGTTAGATTCAATTTTCTGATAGAATCTTTAGGGATGATTAACTTAGAATAAATCAACAAAAGCATATGATTGACTTTGTGAAGAGTAATCGTTGAGGATAACTTAAGTGTCTGTTAGAACATCTATACATGCATTATATTTGGGAAATGATAGTAGACTATACTTGGCTATTAAACAAAAACTCAATCTGACTTATATCATACTGATATGTGAGTAGGTTCAACTTGAGTGGAAACAAAGCTAAGAGCATGCCAAACTAAAAACATGAGGTAACTGTCTGTGAGGATTCCATTTGAGAATCTAGAAGGTATGTTCTCTCCTGATGTGATCAAATCACTTACACAAGCACACTATGTAAAATACTTTATAATATTCTATCTTTGCAAAGTCATATTCCCTCTGTTTTGTGTGAACAAAGACCTGGGAATGTGATTAATAAGTGTGATCTTCATTCTCCCTCTGTTTTGTGTCAACAAAGACCTGGGTTAAAGTTCACCTCTGTTTTACGAAAGTAAAGACCTGGTGACTATGAAGATCATATTTCAGCTCTAAAAAGGAATCACTTGTGATCCATTGAACATCAAGTTCAAGAGCTATAACATCAAAGCATTCATGAGACTGAACATTGTCTCAAGATAGAACTTATAACTTAATGTACATAGTCATTAAGTGTGGAATGTAGTGATTTGCCTCACCTACGGAAGACATACTCTAACGATAATTGAATGTGGGACTCATGATTGCTACTGATTAACAAACTTCATAACATGATAAATTGCATGCCTAGTTGATACAACACTCATGTTTGAATTTAAGTGGATTTATATACTTGCAATCAGATATGTGTTGAATCAACTAACAACATCAGCAGAAGCCAATTTATAGTATGATCCCTCTATATATATATGCATGCATGTACCTGTTTGACAGATGCTTAATTGTTATCTCAACAGAATTTCTCTCATTTAGAATGTCATAAGCCTGTCATGCCTGTTCACAACTTAAATTTATGATAAATGCAACAGTTTCACATTAATCACAAATTTAGGGGGAGTAGTTCATGCATGAAAAACAAACAATAAAAGCTGATAATTGATCTGAATTATTTTGAAGGAATTGGAACTTGAGCACTAAATTGAATACAGGATACAGGAAACTTGCTTCCCTGTACTTAATTGCCATGTAAATAAAGTCAACAATGTCCAACATCAACATTTGATTCTACTCTGTAGATATCATACATTTAAAGTTCTCAAAACTTTAAGTTCCGCAGAAGTTGCAGTAATACTTCTCATCCGTAGAAGTAACAGTGAAATTTCTGCATCCGCAGAAGTCACAGTAATGCCGCTCATCCGTAGAAGTATTATGTGATTTCTGATTCAGCAGCAAAACAAGCAAAACAAAACAAATGCATTATTTGAACTTACATCCAATGTAAAGTTCCGCAGATGTTGATATCCGCAGAAGTTAAGGTTCCGCAGATGTTGACATCCGCAGATGTTCTGCGGAAGAAATAATGCATACTAAACACTTGGAATAGGGAAAGGAATAAATGAAAGTGGGCACAACATAGAAATAAATGAAAGTGGGCCCAACATAATGTGAGCCCAACATAATTAATAAAAGATGTTAATTATGTTCGACTATAAATAAGGTATCTGACTCTTAAAAAATTCATTTCTCACTTTTACAGAGCACTTTTTTAGATTAACCTAGAAAATCGCACTTTTTCCCCCTTTTCAAAATTTCAAAATATCAACATTATCCAGTAACCGATTACTGTTACTGCAAAGGTAAATCATGTCTTAAACATCAATACTGAACTGGTTAATCGATTATTGTCATTCAAACGATTCAACTGCGTGGTTTCTAACTTGATTTTCTTTGCAGATGGCAAATAGATTTGCTAAGGAGCATAATGTGTGCGCATTCTTGAACGCTGATGATCCAGCAGCGGAAGGGTGTCGAGATATCATCAGATATCTACGACGATCCAGGCTCTTCTACGCCTTGACGGCTGAGCCTGTGATCCATCAGGCGCACATAATCGGATTCTGGAACTCAGCACGTGTGGAAGATGACAAGATGAGGAGGAAGTAATTGTGGCTGAGATTCTGAGTCGGCGGATTCGAATCACTGAAAGCACCATAAGAAGATGTCTGGAACTGGGAGATAGAGAAATGGGGAACCCAGATGTATTCGAGAATGAATACATTGAAAAGGTATTTAACCTCATGGGTTACGATGGTGATTACGAGAAAGGTGAAATCAAGAAGGGTAGGTTGTGCAAACCATACAGATTCCTGTGTCACACCTACCTGAAATGCATGTCGAACAGGAAATCGGGACTAGATAGATTCTCTCGACATATATCATCCGGAATTATTGGAGTGTTCGAGGGAGAACTTACAACTATGCCAAATACATCTTCAACTGCATGAGTGAACAAGTCAAATTGCAGAAAATGACAAGATGTATATGTTCCCAAGATTCCTACAACTGATAATCAACTCAGAACTTCCGGGGTTGAATAGAGTTGGCGATGTGTTTGTTCAAGCACACCTGAGCAAATCAGTGCTGAACAAACTTAGTGGAAAGTATGAAGGACCGGATATGCCAATGTTCGCTCATGTTATAGATCCGCAAGCTGACATGCCACAAGAGTTGACATGGGCAGTTGAAGCAGAATCATCTGCTGATTCTGCACAATCTTCTCACTCTCCACACCAAACACCACAACACCAACAGCAATCACCACTCCAAACACCACCACTACAACATCATTCATCAAGCCAATCACCATCAAGCCTTAACACCCAACCAATTTCCCCAATTCACCACCATCAATCACCAGTACCAATATCTTCATCATCCTCTCAATCATCATCTCATCACACTCAACCATTCTCTCCACAACAAATCCAATCCCCCATACAACCACCACCAGAATCTCCTAAACATCAATCTCCGGAAAGTGCTGGAACTGAACCTATTGAGGTAACTGAGTCTGTACACTCCGTACACTCAGGAGAGACAGAATTATTATCTGAAGCCAGCATTGTTCCTTTCTCACCAACCCACACAGAAGAACATCCTTCATCAGCTCATACCGAGCTAATACCTTCATTGGAAGATGTACAACATGCTGATGAACATGGGGAAGTTCAAGAATCTGCTCAGGATGTCACTGCTTACCATGAAGATGACTTAAGTGACAGTGACATTCCTGTGAGCAAAAGCTTTTTGGTTGCTAAGTACAACAAGCTGGTACTTAAATCCAATAAGCGAAAACAAAGAATTGTGGAGCTGTACGGGGTTATCCAAGAAAGGATGAAGAACTGACAAAGAAGGATGCCAGTTTAAAAGACTGAGAGAAGATGCACAATGCAACAATGAAATTATTGATGCATTGTTCCAAACAAAACGGGAGTTGGAGGCAACTTTAAAACAAGAGCAAAATGAAAAGGCCGAGCAAATAAAGCAAAAGGATCTGGAGATAGAGAGCCTGAAAAGAAAACTCTCTGATTTGAAAACAAAAGTGGATTCAAGTGCTGAACCAGAAAAACAATCGGGTAGAGCTACTAAGCCGCTGATCTCCTACACCCGAAAAAGAAAATACTTTGGAGCCACACAAAAGAAACCAGAAGAAGAAAGCTCCCCAAAGAAATCAAAAGTTCCATCTCCTGATCCTACACCTTCAGTAGAAGTTTCTGCTGTGAAGGTATCCTCCGGAAAGAAGAAGAAAGTGATAAAGAGTGGGAGGAATTAACGAGGATGGAGTCTCCTACTGCTGATAAGGGTGGAAAGGCCGATGACCTTCTAACAACTGCTGATATCTTGGAAGAGAGGCCTGACTCCAGCATGTTTATGACCCTCATCAACCATGGGTTTCCGTATGACATGGTTGAGAGGATGAACAGAACAGAAATGGCCAATGCATTGAAAGAATTTGAATTTGCAAGGTTCATAATCCCAAATTGTGATTATGAAGCCTTTACCACTTTTCAATCATTGGAGAAAATAAGGAAAGACCTGGGCCACTATGACACAGCCAAACTCACCAAGTATAATATGACTTGCTGGTTACAGGGGCACAATTACAAACCACATGAGCTCAAAGGCAGAACAACTGGAGAACTGCGGAGGATGATGGAGCATGTGATGAAAGTAGAACTGGAAACGGGAGTTAAGTTCAGAACCACTGCTCCACATCCAAAAGAACAAAGCAAACTTGCTGCTGATCCAGTAACTGTTGAATCAAAAGATCAGCACAAGGAAAAGGAAAAACTCATCAGAGAGCCAAGGGCGGTGATCCCTGGAAAAGTATGGCCTCTGGGAACAACTGTTCGAGAAATCACCGAGAAGAAATCAACTCTCGTACAGTTGTATGATCATATCACAACTCCCAGTTCTGTGGAAGACAACAGGATTATGGCCTGGAAATATGATCCAGACTGGGATTGTGCAATAATCAAGAGGACATCTGGAAGGATTCAATACTTCCATGATGTGGAAGACATGCTCAGCCTTCCGGAGCAAGATATGAGAGATCTACAGAGCATCCCCATGTTCAACTACCCAATCCATCTCAGGGGGAGATACTTCTCTGCAGCTGTAAATGGTATGAAGACCAGGTTTACTGATGATGTGCTCATGCAAGCAAAGAGAAATGATAAGGAGCACAAAAGAATGATACAAAATCAGAAAAGAAAAACAGCTGAAGTCTCATCCTTGTAGATGATGAACTGCTGAAGAGAGTGGGATGTACCAGAAACTCACACACCATCAAATGCATCACTGGAAACCAATTCACGTGTCCTATCTCAGAATGGGGATACGTTGAAAAGAATAAAGAGATGGTGTTGCTGAGAAATGTTAAAGGAAAGAAGGGAGACAAAATAAGAATCTTTGATCCAATGGAGCTAAAGATGTTGCATCCCAGTTACACTTCATACCTTCACGACAAATTCTTCCCAAAGCTAACAGATGAAAAAGCCCAAAATGATCTCTGCCTGTATGTGCACATGATACAAGTCATTGATAAACTGCATGCCAAGGCACACAAGAGAAGGAAACATGAGGCTGGGCTACTGAAGGGGACAACCATAGCTGAAGTGTCTGAGCTCAGAATCTCCGAAGAAGATGAATTAGAAATTGTACATAATGATAGTGTAGTGGAAACACTCACTACGGTAGAAGATGTTTTGGGCCTGAGCTATGACACATTGAAGAAGATCAGCAGGATGCAGATCAAGTACAAGTACGATGATCAGAAAACTGCTGTATCTTACTTCTACAATAAAATGATAGCAAGAGTTAAGGAGCTTGCTGTTTTGAAGGACTGATTACAAGAAGCTAAGCCTAAGGGGAGTATTGTTAGGTCTAGATTGTATAGGGCTAGATCAAGTTTGTATAGGCTTAGTACTTGAAAATCAAGTCTTGTAATTAACATTTGTAACATCAAAATATATATATATATATGTGATTTTAATCTATAGGTTAACCCCATATATGTATGTGTTGATTTGTGTCTTGACAGGAAAAACAATTTACTTGGATGGATTTACTGAAATTGACCAAGTGTAGGAAACATCTACGGATGAACAACTTTGTTAATCCGTAGATATGTTTCTTACAAGACCAAATGACCAAGTACATGTTCCCTGCGGATGATCAAATACCATGAAGTGAAGACTCCTACGGAAGAAGAATTTCCTACGGAAGAACAACTTTGCTACGGAAGACTAAGTCATCTACGGAAGAACAAATGTTCTGCAGATGAGAAGATTGCTGCGGAAGAACATTATACTTGTGCGATTACAACTCCAAGAAGTCAAACAAGTCAACACAATCAATAACAAATCCCGAGAGATCCGGTATTTCCTTAACCGACTCACATCATCTATAAATATGAGTCCTAGGTTTCACATCTCGGTGAACACAATCAATCAATATACGGCTGTCAAGAGTTCATTGTGCAACCCTAATCGCCGTCACATCAACATCAAACATCATTTGATACACAGAATTCGATAGTTCATAGTCATTCATTATTCTTTTGTAATCATTACATTATAGTTAATGAAATACATTTGAATTATTATAGATTTCGTGTTTATTGTGTTTCTGTGGTTGTGTTCATCATTGATCATAATAAACAATTAAACGTCAATTAGTGATAATTCCGCGATCATTAAATTGATTTATTTTAATACTGATAATTCCTGAATTGCGATCCTTGGATTCATACTACTCAACAAGAATTAAAAGAAAACTCAAAAAGATTTCCAAAATATCTAAGGAAATAGCAAATTAAAAAATGACTGGTAAACAATTATTTTCAACATAATCTAAATCAAAGAAGAACTTTCAATACAAATCTTGTATTTAAAATATTTAAAAAGAAGTATTAATTATAAAAACCTCAAGATAATAAATAATTTTAATATTTAATTCCACAATTAAAACCAATATTGAAATCAAACCCAATAAAACCAACGATCTTCCTTTTAACCTATCGATCCTCTCCAGTTTATTTTCGATGATGGCATAAAGCTAGTATGCACATCATTGGAAAGCCTGGAGTAATCCATAAAAGTTACAAGTCTCTTGAACAAGCAAAGAAAGCATTGAAAGAATATAAGCCATCATTTGTAGAACAGTTAAAGGCTCCAAGCACTCCAAATAAAGAACACAAAAGATGCAAACTCTTGGAAAGATTCAAGAAATTCGGTCACCAAGTATTGATCAGGTAGAGACACTCGCCTCTATTAAAAAAAACTACAAAGACAACTTTGAAGAAGCAAAATCAATATCAAGAAATACTGCAGAACTATCAGGATAAACACAAGATACTATCAATTTATCCAAGAAACAAGCAAAATTGGGTCTTACCAGAAGCATCGGCATTAACTACACATGAATTATTCTATCTAGGCATGGTAGAATATATTTATTGTGATCATGTCAATTCTATGTTTAAATACTTTCCAACAGCACTCGGAATTCAATTAGCAAGGTTTCAAAAGGATAAGCAGATTTATTTACATGTTTATTCAGTACCACCGTTATTCTCCGCCGGGGGGAAGTACTTATTCAAGCAAAACATGCAGTTCAAGTTGGGTACAGTAACAAAAATTATCCAATCAATGAAGCAGGTTATTCGGTTCAGCCAATCTCGGATGAAGAACGAATCATCAACAATTACGCAGGCGTAGTAAAAGCATTATCATCTATCGACAATCATACAAGGCTATTGTATAAAGCACAAGATATGGTAGTCTATTCAAAATCATTGTATCAAATCACTCCACAACAAAGTGATGCTATATCAATATTTAAAATTCAAATGCTAGACAATAATGAAAAGTATTCACCAACAATTAGACAAGGAATCTGCCAACGAATTCAATGGGTACAGGGTCATGCATGTGAATTCTGTACTAAAGGAAAAGCAAAAGAAGAAAAAGACAGCTCACCAAAAGGGAGTAATGATAGTCAAGAAGAAAGCGACATCGAGCCAATAATCGAGTAAAAACGACAAGATGTAGACGTTAAAGTCAAAATCCTATGTAATGTAGGTACCACCAATAATGTACAATTACTGTACTTTTATTTGTTTGAAATCCGGATTTGAAGTCCGAGCTATGTAAAAGGTCTATATAACCCTCTCTTATGTTTTGTAAGATAAGTCTTCCTTAAGAAATAAAATATCAGTTTGATATTGTTGTGAGTGTTAAATCACCACTAAGTGTTGAGTGTTGAGGTTATACTCTGGAGCACCATCACTCTATCCAAAGTCACGTTACTAAAGTTAAATAATCACTCAAAGCTAGAAGTAAAATATCATTCAACCTACAAAACGACTCAGGTATGAATTTTAATTCAATACAAGATATTTATCTAATATCTCTGAATACTTTGAATATGATCATGTCTTCGATAATTAGAATGATAGTAATATCTCTAATAAGTGGTCCATAGAAATTTATGACTATAAAGTCTTTCATTAACTCTATCTTTGTTTAAGCCCCCTAGAAGCGTTCAATAAAAACCAAACTTTGAAAAGTCAATAGTTGCCTACTAGAGATAAATTAGAAAATATGAACTATGGAATATAATAATAATAGTTTCATTTGAGAAATGCGTAACTAATAAAAATATCATTTTTAAATGGAGGAAATACAATTTCAAGAAACATCAACTAAGGAATACTATAGTCAAGAAGTACAAATAAAAAGAAAGCAATTAAAAGAATTAGAAAAGAAAGCAGAAATAGATTTAAAAGAAAATGAAGGAATAAGTACGTCTGTACTAAAAAAGGCCTTAACTCTATTTAGAGAAAATATAGTTTATCTTGGAAGATATATAAATGAAATACCAATAGAAATTAAAGAATCAAATGGTGAAGTAGGATTAAGCTTAATAAATACAGAAAAAATAAGTTAAGAATAAATAAATTACCTAAAAATAAACAAAACAAAATAAATTATATACATATAGGAGCAGTACAAATAATATAAAAAGCACTTATGGAAATATAGATACTCCTATCGATTTAGCCGTAGTAGACAATAGAATTACATCAAGAAATATTGATGAAAAGATAATTGGAAGGATATCAGGAAACTTAAAATACTCAGTTATGAAATTTAATGTAAATCTACAATATGGAATACCATTAATTACAAATAGTTTAGATGAATCGATAGCCATAATGTATAAATTTCATAGACAAGACTTAATGAATATAGGAGATCATCCGTTTTCAATAACTTATGCAGTAAACTATGCCTTAACTAATAGTCATCATAGTATAACTTTTATAAATAAAAATAAAATATAATAGATCAATTATTTGAAAATACTAGCACACAATTAGTTATTAATCAACCAGTACATCCTCTTATTGGAAATTTTAGAACAGCTTCAAAAAGAAATATGTAACCAATCTAAAACCAAAATATTTAGAACCATCACAAATCTTCACAAATCAAATTGTTAAACAATATAAACCACCAAGTCTAAGAATATCAACTGAAGATATACAAGGACAACTTGTAGAATTAAGACAAAATATAAATGAGCTCAACAATAGAATATAAAAAATTTACAATACGATTTATATTTAGAAAAAGAAACTCGTAATTATCTAAAAGCTAGATTACAAAAATTACCATTTCTACAAATAAATAAAATATCGAAAGAAGCATCTAGAAAAATGATTACAACACAAATTGAACAAATAAATAATAGAATTATTAATATAGAAAATAAGTTAACACAATTATCTCTATAAATAATAAAAATGACAAATAGTTTATTTGCTATTCAACAAGAATTAAAAGAAAACTCAAAAGAATTTCCAAAATATCTAAGGAAATTAGTGTAACACCCGTATTTTTATCAAGAAATAAAGGAATAAAGAGAAAGAAAGAAAAAGAAGAAAAAGGGAAGTCAACCCCAAGTTGGAGGACCAAAAGTGCAAAATGATAAAAGATCTTATAAAGTTGGTAAAAAGGTGGCATGGCCGCCCATTACCATCTGCACAACATTTTCAATCGGGTTTTAGAGAGAGAAAACAGCAGGGGCAGAATACCATCGAGATTTTTGAAGAAAGATCCGAGAAATTCGAAGCTTTTGGTAAGAATTCTCTAGTTTTTGAAGCTTTAGATAATTCTAGAACCCCATGTGTGCTTATAAGTGTGTCTTGTGTGTTCGGGTGATGTGGTGTGGGTGTTCAAGGTGTTAGAACAAGTTGAGGAGGTTCGGGTGCAGAGTGCAAACTCGAAGAAAACGACTAAGGTGAGTTCTAGACCCCATTTTACTGGTTTTTAAATGTTTGGGGCTGGAAATGCATGTAAACATGTTTTATAAAACTTGGGTTGATACCCGTATGGTTAGAATGTGCGTATGTTTATGTTTATGTTAGTTTATGCCTAAAATCATATGTTTATGTTTAGAATTAGGCATTATGATGTTTGGGACTTGGTTTATGGATTAGACACATGAACAGGTTGCAATATGTTTGAGAATGGGACTTAGAATAAATCTGCAAAAAGTTGGTAAGTCCACTAGTGGTCATACGACCAACAGTGTGGTCATATGACCAGAATATTTTTCTAAGTATGAGGCCCAATAGGACTCATACGACCAACAGTGGTCGTATGAATATGTGATATTTTCAAGTATGAGGCCCAATAGGACTCATACGACCAACAGTGGTCGTATGATTATGTGAAAAATTTCTAAGTCTGAGGCCCACAGGACTCATACAACCAACAGTGGTCGTATGATGATGATGAAAATCCTAAGTGTGGACTCATACGACCAACAGTGGTCGTATGATCCAAATATGTTTCTAAGTCCAGAGTGGTACGACCAGCAGGGGTCATACGACCAGGTCGTATGACCAGTGAATAATTCTAAGTGTTTAGTGAAAAGTCCAGCAGGACTCATACGACTAATAGTGCTCATACGACCAGAGGGTTATACGCCCAACAGGGCTAAAACGACTAGAACACTTAGAAATTTTCAGGAAATTTCCAGTAAGCCCGAAGTTCGAGGTTTGACCAGGGTTGACTAGGGTTATAAATAATGATGTCTCATGCATATAATGATGAGTATGATTAACCCTAATTGTTACTAATATTATTATTAGTGCATTATTGTTATCAATATTATTAAGATATTGTTAAGTAAGGTATGATGAATGTATGATGATGAACGTATGATGATGAATGTATGATGATGTTTGAATGTAATAATATCCCTTTTCTTAATATTATTAATATTATGATTAGGAATATTATTAAGAGAATGAATAATATTATTAATAATATTATTTGTATTATTATTATTATTATGCTTAGTAATAATAATACTGTATGTTCTATGTGGAATGATCATGATCAATAATTATTATCATTAATAAAGTGGAAGATTAATGATAAAGAGGAATGGAACGTGAACGAATGAACGAAAGTCTTGCAAGCAAATGAATGGAGGTGCACACCCCTGGCAGGTGTTAGCTCAACTGTGATGCGGGTTCGCTACCCCGAAGGATGCACACAGGATCAATCCTTGAGATTGATATAGAGGTGAGTGACTTGGTGTCACAACAGACTCACAGGAATGTAGGTCAATCTTTGTGATTGGCTTAGAGGTGAGTGACTTGGTGTCACAACAGACTCACAGTATATGGGTCAATCTTTGTGATTGGCTCAGAGGTGAGCGACTTGGTGTTGCAACAGACTCACAGTTTAATTAAAAGGAATGTTTAAAAGTACGAATTGAACGATGATGCAGATAATGAAAGTATTACCTATGTGTACGTACGATGTATGATCACTTGTGACAAATTGAGGAATGGTTTTTGAACGAAAATTAAAGTATTTTAACTACAAAACTAGAACTCACTCAGCAACGCTGACTTTTATGTATTTTCCAGTTGGCAGGTGACAGGTTGCTGAGGATGGCACACAGGGGTGGCTACTTGGCGGGAAGACTGACATCCATTTTATTTTGACGATACTGTTGTTCTGTAATTCATTTAATCAAATATTTTGTGACTTAGAAACTAGAATGTATTGCTTAGCAACAGTTTTTATAATGAATGAAGTTTTTGCTAAACATAATTCCGCTGCTTAATTATAATATGTATATTTTATGCTGTGAATGACCAACTGTGAGGTGCCCGGGAGCGGGGCCTTACAAGTTGGTATCAGAGCTAAAGTTTAAGTGAAACGGGTAAATTTTCAAAATAAACCTTAACTTAAACTGAGAATGGGACGGGAAGAAGGATGTCAGCCCGAGTAGCCATGTGCCATCAGGTATTGTTTTCTTAAAAGATAACCAGACTTATGTGCGTGTGCTGTAAGTGACTTATGTGTTCTTAGTAGATTTAGATACTGATGTAGTCAGAATAGGAAATGCTTGGGGTGTGAAGAGTAAAGTAAGTGGCTAATCACAACTGGCCACTGTAATTAGGGACTTACTATACTTGACATAAACTAAGCTGTTCCTTGAATGACTGTTTTAGTGTTTGAATCTTATAGTGCATAGGAGAATGGCTGGGAAGAAACCTTCTAAGGCTGCTAGAGGTAGAGGTCGTCCGCGTACGACTAGGAACAGCACTAAAGCTCCTAAGACGACTCCTGTGAACCCTGAGGTTCCTAACCGGAATGAAGAAACCGAGAATGCGAGCCTGAATGCCTCAGCTAGGGAGGCGATTGCTGATGAGGTACACCAAGTCCTGCAGGCAGTCATGCCATCTGTGGTGACTGATGTTATTCGTGCTGTGAGGAATGAAGAGAGAAAGGAGAAGGAGGACAGGAGAGGGTCAACTGAGAAGGAGAGCAAGGGAGGAGAGGGACGACCGGACCCTGAGATAGTAGTGTCTGATGAAGAGGAAGATGATGTAGCTGGGGTGACGACCAAGGGATGCAATTACGGGGCATTCCAGAGGTGCAGGCCCCCGACTTTTGATGGAAATGGCAATGCTGCTGCTGCCCATCGTTGGGTAAGGGAAATGGAAGCGGTACTCGAGATCAGTGAGTGCCGGGAAGATCAGAAGGTAAAATTTGCCACCCACTCTTTTACCGACTCAGCACTATGTTGGTGGGACAATATTGTCCAAGCTGAGGGAAGCAGGGCCATAAGTAAGATGAAGTGGCCCGAGTTGAAGAAGTTGGTGATTGAGGAATTCTGTCCTCACAGGGAACTGGATAAGATTGAGAGGGAGTTTCTGCAACTCGAGGCGGGAACCATGAACCACCAGCAATACACTGCCAAGTTCAATGAAATGGCAAGGCTGGTGCCAGACCAAGTGACACCGGTATCTCGCAAGATTAACCGGTATATTCAGGGACTGCCAGCCGATATTCGTAGGCATTTGATTGCTGCACGACCAAGCACTTTTAGGTCGGCAGTAGATTTGGCTGGGAGGCTCTACGATGAGAGAGAGGTAGCGGATGCGGAGGTGAAGAAGACTGGTGGTGGTGACCGAAACTGGAATGGGAAACGGTTCGGGCGTGGCGGTTTTACTCCGAACAATAAAAGGATGAAAGTGGATGACCGAAGGGTGGGGTCATCAAGCTCGAGGCCCAAAAGGTGTGGCAAGTGCGGGAAGGAGCATACGGGTGAGTGCAAATCGGGGCTCAACGTGTGTTTCAAGTGCGGGAAGCCGGGTCATATGCTGAAGGATTGTAAGGATCTGAGGTGTTATAACTGCGGCGAGGCGGGCCATATGAGCAGGGATTGCAGGAAGCCAAGGGCTGAGAGTTCCGGGGGAAAGAAGACGGCCGGAACTGAAGGGCAGAGGGCGAGCGCCAGAGCTTTCACCATGACCAGAGAGGAGGCTAGGACGGACCCCGATGTTGTATCAGGTACGTTCCTAGTAAATCAAACTCTTGCTTCTGTGTTATTTGATTCTGGTGCTAGTAGGAGTTTCATTTCTGCTACTTTCTGTGCTAAACTGCCTGTTAGGAGTAAATGCATTGATAAGTCCTTTGATGTAGAAACCGCTATTGGAAAATCCACTAGGGTTACGGATGTGATAGAGGGCTGTACCATAGAATTAGAGGGCCATAGGTTTGCTGCCAGGTTACATGTGATGCCTCTAGGAGGATTTGATGTAGTGTTAGGGATGGACTGGTTAGCAACCTACGAAGCGAATATCGTGTGCCGAAAGAAGATGATTAGACTGACGGCGACCGACGGAAGTCCGGTGACGATTTATGGCGATCGAGTTACGACGATTCCGAAGGTGATCTCGATGGCGGTGGCGGGAAAGTGTATGAGGCGCGGATGTAGCGCCTACTTATGTTATGTAAAGAACGTAGAGACGCCAACACCACAGCTATGTGATGTACCAGTGGTGTGTGACTTTCCGGATGTGTTTCCCGAGGACTTATCGGGTTTGCCACCAGACCGAGAGATCGAGTTCCAGATCGACCTGATACCGGGTGCCCAACCTGTCGCGAAAGCACCGTATCGCTTGGCTCCGACGGAGATGAAAGAATTGATGGATCAGTTGCAGGAGCTGCTGGATAAGGGGTTTATCCGACCGAGTATCTCACCTTGGGGTGCTCCGGTTCTGTTCGTAAAGAAGAAGGATGGTAGTATGCGGATGTGCATCGACTACCGCGAGCTGAATAAGCTGACGGTGAAGAACAGATACCCCTTACCAAGGATCGATGACTTGTTTGACCAGCTCCAGGGTGCCAGTTGGTTCTCGAGGATAGATCTTCGATCTGGCTACCATCAATTGAAGGTGAAGGAGCAGGACATTCCTAAAACAGCTTTCCGTACGCGTTATGGACATTATGAGTTTCTCGTCATGTCATTTGGTCTAACTAACGCGCCAGCTGCTTTTATGGACTTGATGAACCGAGTGTGTCGGCCAATGTTAGATAAATCAGTGATTGTGTTCATCGATGATATCCTGATTTATTCGAGGAGTGAAGAAGAGCATGCCGGTCACATTCGGGAAGTGTTGGAGACTTTAAGAAGGGAGAAACTGTATGCTAAGTTCTCCAAGTGTGCCTTCTGGTTACGCGAGGTACAATTTCTGGGTCACATGGTAAATGCAGAAGGAATAATGGTGGACCCAGCAAAGGTTGAGGCTGTGATGCAATGGAAATCACCAAAGACGCCATCCGAGATTCGTAGCTTCTTGGGATTGGCGGGCTATTACAGAAGATTTATTCAAGACTTCTCCAAGATAGCCTCACCTTTGACAAAATTGACTCGTAAGGACGTAAAGTTCGTGTGGGGTCGAGAGCAGGAGACGGCTTTTGAGGAATTAAAGACGAGACTAACACAAGCTCCTGTTTTGACTTTGCCCGAGGGGAATGAAGACTTAGTGGTCTATTCAGATGCATCTTATTTTGGGCTAGGTTGCGTGTTGATGCAACGTGGAAGAGTAATAGCCTATGCATCTCGACAACTGAAAACCCACGAAGTCAACTATCCCACACACGATCTAGAACTAGCTGCGGTGGTTTTTGCATTGAAGATATGGCGGCACTATCTATACGGGACGAAGTGCACTATCTTCACAGACCACAAAAGTTTGAAGTATTTCTTCGAGCAGAAGGATCTCAACATGAGGCAGAGGCGGTGGTTGGAACTGATAAAAGATTATGATTGTGAGATCCATTACCACCCGGGCAAAGCCAATGTGGTGGCTGATGCCCTTAGCCGAAAAGAAAGGCCTGAGCCGATCCGGGTGAAGGCTTATCAATTGATCATGACCTCCGACGTGATGACACAGGTTAAGGAGTTTCAAGATGAGGCTTTGAAAGAAGATCGTCTTAACTCCGAAAGGATGAGAGGTCTAGTGACGGAATTGGGTGAGAACACTCTAGGTGTTAAGACCCGATTTGGGCGAATGTGGATTCCTCGATACGGGGATCTACGTAGTAGAATTATGGATGAGGCCCACAAGACACGATACTCCATTCACCCCGGTGCTACCAAAATGTACCACGATATGAAGAAAGACTACTGGTGGCCGGGCATGAAACGCGACGTAGTGGAGTACGTAAGTAAGTGCTTGACTTGCTTACAAGTGAAGGCGGAACACCAGAAGCCCTACGGGAAGATCCAACCATTGGATATACCCGAATGGAAGTGGGAACACATCACCATGGACTTCATCACGAAGTTACCGCGTACCCGAAAGGGTATGATGCTATATGGGTGATAGTTGATCGATTGACAAGAGTGCCCACTTCCTACCGATCCGCGAGACGTATTCATCTGAAAGATTGGCGGATCTATTCATTAAAGAATTGTAGCCCGTCATGGCGTACCGGTGTCTATTGTGTCTGACCGTGACACCCGGTTTACCTCCAAGTTTTGGAAGAGATTTCATGATGCAATGGGGACGAGGCTACATATTAGCACGGCATATCAATCCTCAGACAGACGGTCAGTCTGAGAGGACGATCCAAACACTCGAAGATATGCTTCGGGCGTGCGTGATTGACTTCGGAGGAAGTTGGGACAATCACTTGCCGTTAGCAGAATTCTCGTACAACAATAGTTATCACGCCAGCATTGGCATGCCACCTTACGAGATGCTATACGGGAGGAGATGTAGGACGCCCGTGTGCTGGGGAGACATTGGGCAGAAAGAGTTAGGAGGTGTTGAGGTGATCGAAGCTACGACTGAGAAATTAGAAAAGATCAAAGCCTTCATGAAGGCGGCAAAAGATAGGCAAAAGTCGTATGCTGACAAGAGGCGGAGGCCGATAGAGTTCAAGGTTGGTGACCGAGTTATGTTGAAGGTCTCACCTTGGAAAGGAATCATTAGATTCAGGAAACGAGGTAAGCTAAGCCCGAGATACATAGGACCTTTCCGGATTGTCGCACGGGTAGGAGAGGTGGCCTATCGACTTGAATTGCCAGATGAGTTAAGTGGAATTCATCCCACATTCCATGTATCTCATCTGAGGAAGTGCTTAGCTGATGAAGACATGGTTGTACCACTGGAGGATATTGAAGTAGACGAACGGCTCAACTACGTGGAGCAACCAGTGGCAATCATTGATCGTAAAGAAAAGAGGTTGAGGAATAAAGTGGTTCCTCTTGTGCGTGTACAGTGGAAGCACAGGAAGGGATCCGAGTCTACGTGGGAGACTGAAGAAGAGATGAGACAACACTACCCACATCTGTTTGAGGAATAACAGGTTTCGGGGACGAAACCTATATAAGGGGGGTGGACTTGTAACACCCGTATTTTTATTATCAAGAAATAAAGGAATAAAGAGAAAGAAAGAAAAAAGAAGAAAAAGGGAAGTCAACCCCAAGTTGGAGGACCAAAAGTGCAAAATGATAAAAAGATCTTATAAAGTTGGTAAAAAGGTGGCATGGCCGCCCATTACCATCTGCACAACATTTTTCAATCGGGTTTTAGAGAGAGAAACAGCAGGGCAGAATACCATCGAGATTTTTGAAGAAAGATCCGAGAAATTCGAAGCTTTTGGTAAGAATTCTCTAGTTTTTGAAGCTTTAGATAATTCTAGAACCCTATGTGTGCTTATAAGTGTGTCTTGTGTGTTCGGGTGATGTGGTGTGGGTGTTCAAGGTGTTAGAACAAGTTGAGGAGGTTCGGGTGCAGAGTGCAAACTCGAAGAAAACGACTAAGGTGAGTTCTAGACCCCATTTTACTGGTTTTTAAATGTTTTGGGGCTGGAAATGCATGTAAACATGTTTTTATAAAACTTGGGTTTGATACCCGTATGGTTAGAATGTGCGTATGTTTATGTTTATGTTAGTTTATGCCTAAAATCATATGTTTATGTTTAGAATTAGGCATTATGATGTTTGGGACTTGGTTTATGGATTAGACACATGAACAGGTTGCAATATGTTTGAGAATGGGACTTAGAATAAATCTGCAAAAAGTTGGTAAGTCCACTAGTGGTCATACGACCAACAGTGTGGTCGTATGACCAGAATATTTTTCTAAGTATGAGGCCCAATAGGACTCATACGACCAACAGTGGTCGTATGAATATGTGATATTTTCTAAGTATGAGGCCCATAGGACTCATACGACCAACAGTGGTCGTATGATTATGTGAAAAATTTCTAAGTCTGAGGCCCACAGGACTCATACGACCAACAGTGGTCGTATGATGATGATGAAAATCCTAAGTGTGGACTCATACGACCAACAGTGGTCGTATGATCCAAATATGTTTCTAAGTCCAGAGTGGTACGACCAGCAGGGGTCATACGACCAGGTCGTATGACCAGTGAATAATTCTAAGTGTTTAGTGAAAAGTCCAGCAGGACTCATACGACTAATAGTGCTCATACGACCAGAGGGTTATACGCCCAACAGGGCTAAAACGACTAGAACACTTAGAAATTTTCAGGAAATTTCCAGTAAGCCCGAAGTTCGAGGTTTGACCAGGGTTGACTAGGGTTAATAAATAATGATGTCTCATGCATATAATGATGAGTATGATTAACCCTAATTGTTACTAATATTATTATTAGTGCATTATTGTTATCATATTATTAAGATATTGTTAAGTAAGGTATGATGAATGTATGATGATAACGTATGATGATGAATGTATGATGATGTTTGAATGTAATAATATCCCTTTTTTAATATTATTAATATTATGATTAGGAATATTATTAAGAGAATGAATAATATTATTAATAATATTATTTGTATTATTATTATTATGCTTAGTAATAATAATACTGTATGTTCTATGTGGAATGATCATGATCAATAATTATTATCATTAATAAAGTGGAAGATTAATGATAAAGAGGAATGGAACGTGAACGAATGAACGAAAGTCTTGCAAGCAAATGAATGGAGGTGCACACCCCTGGCAGGTGTTAGCTCAACTGTGATGCGGGTTCGCTACCCCGAAGGATGCACACAGGATCAATCCTTGAGATTGATATAGAGGTGAGTGACTTGGTGTCACAACAGACTCACAGTATATGGGTCAATCTTTGTGATTGGCTTAGAGGTGAGTGACTTGGTGTCACAACAGACTCACAGTATATGGGTCAATCTTTGTGATTGGCTCAGAGGTGAGCGACTTGGTGTTGCAACAGACTCACAGTTTAATTAAAAAGGAATGTTTAAAAGTACGAATTGAACGATGATGCAGATAATGAAAGTATTACCTATGTGTACGTACGATGTATGATCACTTGTGACAATTGAGGAATGGTTTTTGAACGAAAATTAAAGTATTTTAACTACAAAACTAGAACTCACTCAGCAACGCTGACTTTTATGTATTTTCCAGTTGGCAGGTGACAGGTTGCTGAGGATGGCACACAGGGGTGGCTACTTGGCGGGAAGACTGACATCCATTTTGTTTTGACGATACTGTTGTTCTGTAATTCATTTAATCAAATATTTGTGACTTAGAAACTAGAATGTATTGCTTAGCAACAGTTTTTATAATGAATGAATGTTTTTGCTAAACATAATTCCGCTGCTTAATTTATAATATGTATATTTTATGCTGTGAATGACCAACTGTGAGGTGCCCGGGAACGGGGCCTTACATCATGGGTAACCGGGGCTTTTTTAAGAAGGTTTGAACCCAATCCCTCAGATCCATCCGCGCCTACTACCGAGTACGTTTTCAAACGCATTCACTTGATTATCTCCTTCAGTTTGGGCAGCCAACTCATCCTCTAATCGCCGCTGTAGTTTACAAAAGGTGAATTATATATGCAAGTAACAAAAAATTAAATTTAAATAGTTACTAACAATTGTTTCAGTTGCTACGCTATCAATCGTTCCATCTTTAGCTGTATGAGCATCAATGAACGTCTGTAGGTGACTTGAGCCTGTTTAACATTAAATATTATTTTTATTACAACTAGTACGTATAAGATATATATATATATATATATATATATATATATAAACCAAACATTACTTTTTTATAAGTTGTGCTGCTATAAGACGATGTCCCCCCTCGGTTTGGGTATTTTTGAAGTTGACGATTTGCTTGGTTAACAAGTGACTGTTTTTGATGCTTCTCTGACATGAAATGTCTAATGGCACTCTCCCAATTAGCTGGAGTCATCCCTTTAGGAACATTGGCTAGAGCTCTCTCGACATCCCCTCCAAACTCTCGAAAACGCCTTTTTGCATCTGCCTTGCGATCTCTGTATCGCTTCATGTATATTGAATAAATTCCCAACTTTAACTTAGATCGATCAACGTCCCGATCAATCTGCTCTAGATCGAATGATTTCTAAAAAAATAAACAAAAAAAGTTAGTCAAGTAAAAAACAAAGATCTCGACATAAGATAAACTTAAATAAATCATTTACCGCGAGGTGCTCGTATAATGCATTCTGTTGAGCTTCTGAAACCTCTCTCCAACTACCTTTATCAAATGCGATGTTCCGCCACATGTATAACCCCACTTCCCGGCTAAACAAATCTTTCTTGTGTCCAACCGGGGTAAAAGTCGCTTGCCTGTCAAATTGCAAACTTAAACGCCCTCCTTCCAAGACCTCAGATTCTAGGCGATAGTTTTTTGCAATTCCACGAGTTTTCCTACGAGGTGGTGCTGCAAAATCAATCAAAAATTATCATTCACAATAAATAATTATCTGTCACAGGATTTATAAATAGTTTATACTAAGACTTACAACCCTCCTCGTAGTGTCCATGCCCAGATCCAAAGCCGCCAGGTGGTGGGGGTCCTGTCCAGAACCATCTCCTCCATGGCCCATCACATCGGCCATCATGTACTGAAATGTTATAAGATATGGAAGTCAAAAATATAATGTGAATACAGTTTTACAACCTACTTTAAAATATAAATACAAATACAATATGAATACAGTTTTCCAACCTACTTTTAATCAGACCCTCAGATATCTCTCCCTCAGATACTTCAGTATCACTCTCAAACCCCTCAGTGTAATAATCCGATTCGTCCTCGGACACTTCATCATGCTCGCCCTTAGACAATTCATCGGTCTCATCCTCGGACACTTCAGCGGGCTCACCCTGGGAAGCAGAACTGCTTGGCAAGTATTGCCTAAAGTCGATGAACAATCTTATACCAGAGGAAGAGTTGTTATGGACAACGTCAAGATCTTCGGGTAAGTCATGGTCAACATTTTGAACATTCTCGTCAACTGTTTGTACATTCTCGTTCAACGGTAGATCCCATATTTTTCGATGATTAACTTGCTCGACGACCCATTTGTTGTTATTGTTTTGGTTTCCTCGAGAAGGTTCTTGGATGTAGAACACTTGTTTGGCCTGCGAAGCAAATATGAGTTGATCTTCTTTGTCCCATTCTTGATCAGTGTTGATACTTGTGATATTATTTTCAAATCTAACACCCCTTCGAGTATCGTACCACTTGCACCGAAATAGGACAGTTGAATAACCATTTGGATAATGCATCTCAATAATCTCTTCTAATTGACCATAATACTTCTCACCATTTTCTCCTTCCACTAACACACCAGAGTTTTGTGTTGTACGCCGTGCATCACGGTCAAGTACCATAAACCTAACACCGTTTACTATACACGCGGTATAAGTAAAGACATTTATACTCGCACCCATGGAAATAGAATACAACTCTGAGTGAAATTCTGGAGAATTTTGTTTTTTCATCGAATAGACCTAATATAGTTAGAAATATATAGTTATACACATGTTATATAGATATGTATAACTAACTGACAACTATATATGTATTACCTTCTCAAGAAACCACATAGGAAAATTAGTTTGAACATCATCATGGGGCTTTTCAGATTTGAATTCACTACATTGATAATAAAAATATACAAGTAAGGAAAAAATAAATACTTAACAAATATATTATGAAAAGTTAATGATAGTAACACTTACTTCATGTAGTTCCTAATTTCTTCGATGCTATCGAGGACAAACCATTCCAATTTTAGTTTTTCGCTTACAGAAAGATGTTTGATCTTCAGGCACTAGCCGGACGACAAAGAGACTCAAACACCCACAACTTTCTTTTTTCGACAACAACATCCTCGTTTCTGTCGGGGCGATTGAACTGAGTTTCAACATCTCGAAGGTACCTCGAACAAAATGATAGAGCTTCTTCCGCAATATAGCCTTCGGCTATACAACCTTCTGGCTTTGCCTTGTTTCTTACATAATTTTTAAGTTTTTTCATATATCTTTCAAATGGATACATCCATCTCATACACACTGGACCTCCAAGAATCGCTTCATCAGGTAAGTGCAAAACCAAATGAACCATGATGTCAAAAAAAGCAGGAGGATAGATCAACTCTAACTGACATAAGATTGTCAGAATGGCAAGTTTTGCTTTCTTCATATCTTCAACCAATAATGTTCTAGAACAAAGTTGCTTAAAAACATACAAAGATCGATTATTGGTGTATATACATCCCTTGCCAAAAATCCTCTAACCCCAATTGGCATCAAACGTTGCATTAGAATATGACAGTCATGAGATTTCAACCCAGTAATGTTTGTATAATTATCTGTCACCCTCTTGCTAATATTAGATCCGAACCCATCTGACAATTTAACATTTTTAATAAACTCACAGAAAAGCTTTCGATCATTGACTTGGAATGAGTATTTTGGGTGCGGCTTACATAACTTGCCATTAGCATTTTTTTTCAACCACAACGTCTTTCGAATGTTTAGCTTTTCCAAGTCAACACGTGCGTTTGACGTGTCTTTTGTTTTATCATTCATTAAAAGAGTACCGAGCAAACTATCGCACACATTTCGCTCAATATGCATCACATCTAAATTGTGCTTAAGCTGCAAAGAAGACCAATACTCAAGTTCAAAAAATATGCTTCGTTTAGACCAGTTTAACTCAAACTCCTCTCGCTTTCTCATAACACCTCCAAAACTAGGATGCTTGCCCGGTAGACGAAAGAGTAAACGATCGAGTTGAGCCTGTACATCAGCATCACTAAATTGTTTAGGAGGTGCTCTTGTATCTGGTTGTCCATTAAATTCCAAATTTGTTCTCCATGGATGGTTAGCATCTAAGAACCGACGATGACCAACATATACAACTTTATTTGTTACGCGTGTTGAAGGAGTGTCTTCGTTGCAAGTCGGGCATGCTTTGTATCCCTGTCCGCTCCAACCTGATAGACTACTACGGGCTGGAAAGTCGTTTATAGTCCATAACAACACCGCCTTCATCGTGAAGAATGTGTTTGTTGCCGCGTCTTTAGTACGTATGCCTGTATGCCATAATTCGTTAAGCTCATCCACCAACGGTCTAAGAAAAACGTCCATATCCTTCCCAGGTGATTTAGGGCCAGGAATCAATAAAGTTAACATGAATGAGGACTCTTTCATGCATAACCATGGAGGCAAATTGTATGTGGTGAGTACAACCGGCCACGTGCTATGAGCTGAACTCATGTTACCAAATGGATTAAAACCATCAGCTGCAAGCCCTAGGCGAACATTTCGGGGTTCCTTCGCGAAGTTAAAGTATTTTTTATCAAATTCTTTCCATGAAGATCCATTAACAGGATGACGCATCGTACCTTCTTCTGATCGTCCAGTACTGTGCCATATCATATCCTTTGCCGTGTGCCTTGAACAATACAAACGTCGTAGGCGGGGGGTCAAAGGAAAGTATCGTAACACCTTGTGAGCTACTTTCTTACCCTTTGTGTTTGTATCAACCCATCGACTCTCCTTACAAACGGGACAATTCTGTAACAACTTGTGGTCGTTCCAGAAGAGAGCACAATCATTTTTGCACACGTGTATCGACTCATACCCTAAACCAATCTTCTTTAGTGTCTTTTTGACAACATAATGCGAAGGGGGGATCTTGTTGACTTCTGGATGTGAAGATTGCAACAACTTAAGGAGCTCATCAAATGAACTATTAGTCCATTTGTTTTTCACCTTGATATGCATAAGTTTTGCTAAAAAGTCAAGGGAAGAAAACTTAGTACAACCGGGATATAATTCTGATTGGACTTCATGTAACAAGTTTTCAAAATCATCAGTGACACCTTCACTCTCTGTACAAGGGTTCTCTTTGTTAAGGTTGGTATTCACTTCCATAAGATCTTCAATAACGCCAGCCATATCATTAGTACACGTAACATCATCTTGTACTACAACTTGAGAAATTGAGGGTTCATGATGATAAATCCAGTCCGAATAACTACGCTGGAAACCCCACGCGTACAAATGATACTTCACTTTTACCAAAGATAGCATGACCGAATTCCGACATTTAGTACACGGACAAAAAACATAACCTCTATTGTCGACCAGACTCTTGCACATCTCAAGAAAAGAGCTGAGTCCATTATTATACTCCTCTGAGCTTCGATTTGGATTGTTAAGCCAACTTTTATCGACAACCATGATGCAACTGAAATATAATATAGAGAATTTACAAGGGTAGGTTGTACACTTTTATCGACAACCATGATGCATATACATAAATACATATATACACAAATCAACAACCAAATCAATATGTATAAATTTATGAACATTACTTTACCATTCATAGTTTTGTACGTGTAACAACCAAATCAACAACCAAATCAATATGTATGAATTTTTTTAATATCAATAACTTACTTCTAAACTATAACAACTTACCCAACTTAATCACAACCTACAACTACCAAACTAAACAACTAATTTTTAACCAACTAGCAAAATACCCAAACTCATTTCATTCAAACCTACAAAAATACACAAATACCTTCAAAGACATATACACAAATACACATAAAATCAAGCAAATGGAGACAATAACACTTAATTTCATCCAAATCTTTGATAAGAAAACTAAAAAATTTACCTTTAAATACGGATTTAGCTTTTTAATCTGAAAAAAAGATAATAGATTGTTATAAAATGGCAAGCAATTAATAGTGCAGACTGCAGAAGTGAAAAAGCTATACACAGTATACCCCAAATATTAGCTAAAAGTGATTATTAAGAACACTAAAAACTATAAAAACATGACATGATCAAGCTTCAAATCCTCCCAGGTGAGGGAAGAATTAGGCAAATTAATATTGTTATTAACTCATATCCAGACATAACAGTCAAATGGTATTCACTGCATACTGCTTGTTCTACACATAAGCTCCTAGTCAGCGACTAGAGAAGACCTGCCATGCACCGGCTCCAGGTTATGAAATATGTCATTTAGCAATGTTACAAGCATATTTTCCCTTTCTTTTTTTCACTACAGTCTCTATCAGCACATAATGTCCTAATTAGTCCCTTATGAGATGTGTCACAGATAAACTAGAAATTCACCAAATTCACCAAAAAATGCATATTCATTATGGTTCTTGTTTGCCATGACAGACAAAAAAGATATATGTCAATTAATCACCTATTCCACAAGTTAAACCATAGACGATTCACTAATAAAAAAGCCAAAAAGAATAAAATGATATATGGCGATAGAAGTTGAATTCACTGTGCCTTATGTTAAAACTATCATTATATGTTTCTTAACTACAAAATAATACTTAATGAAAGATAATAACCAGATAATAACCAGATATGAAAGATATAACAAATACACATAAAATCAAGCAAATGGAGACAATAACACTTAATTTCATCCAAATCTTTGATAAGAAAACTAAAAAATTTACCTTTAAATACGGATTTAGCGGCGACGGGTAAAGTAGTAATTAACAAGAGGTAGCAAGCTGCAGGCAGGGAGAAGCCGGCGGTAGCAACCGCAATTCTTGTAGTGATCTCACTCCACAGTATCTGAAAGTGATAACACATAAACATATTTAACATTACATACATACATACATACATACAATACTTAAAATGTGATAATCTGCATACTGCTTGTTCTACACATAAGCCCACTAGGCCGGCTCCGTCTTCACCGGCGAAGGGAGAGGTCGGCGACCGAGGGGAGAGGCCGGCGAGGGGAGAGGCCGGCGAGGGGGAGAAGCCGGCGGGGAGAAGCAGCCGCCGGAGATCGCGCGAGATCGGGGGAGAGGCCGGCGAGGGGAGACAACCGCCGATGGAGAGGCCGGCGAGGGGAGACAACGGTCGGCGATGGGAACCTCGATGTGCTGCAATGTGGAATTTTGGTGGAGGGAAATGCTGCAATGTCGCGCGCAGGTAGATATTAGGGAAAAGAGCATTAGCGGCGACGCGTCGCCGCTAAAGGCGTCGCCGCTATTGCTAATTAACTGTAGCCGTCGGATCTCCATGCAATCAACGACTATAAATTAACTGAAAACTTTGATATGGATCGAGACCATTAGCGGCGACCTCTCTTAGGTCGCCACTAATGCCGTTGCCACTAATAACCGCAATTCTTGTAGTGTTATAATTTAGAGAATAAGTACCAATTACAAAAGTCAATTTTTATTACAATGGTGTGTCTAACCCGTTTATTGCGACGTGCCTAGCATATGAATAGAGTGTGCCTAACCCATGACACATCGTGACTACAGCATGGGTTTTTAACCTGTTAATGGGTGTGTTCCATTATGCTAGTGTAAGAAAAACTTGTGAATTTTTTATTTTATTTTTTTTATCTTTGGACACAATAATTATATAAATAGATAAATTATGTGATTGAGTAGCTATGTGAGAACATCATAACAAACCAAATTGTGTTCAAAACAGAATTAATTAAAATAAAAAAGACATCAACACTAAAAGTTAATAAGGTAAAATAAATAAAGCTATTAAAAATTAATAAAATTGAATTGAATAAGTGAAAACTTGTCTCGTATAAAAGGTTGAATAAAATTGAAATAATGTGCAAGGAAGAGCACTCTTTATACATTATTTCCTTTAGTTGGGAACCTTGAGGGTATGACACGCTTAACCACGAACATGGTGCGGGTAACGATTGCAATGTAACATTTTAATGATGCAATTTGCACTCGTACATTTGCATCGCTGCAAACCACTAGAGAGCAACCTTAGTATTTTGGGTTGGTTTAGATGGGCAAAAGATCCTTCTTCTGATCAGTAGGTGAATTATAGTATGTCGAGTTCCTCTAGTGTGGGGTTGTGAATTGTGATTATCAAAGTATCTTTCCTCTGCATGTTGCGAGGTGAAGTAGTGGTTGTGGACTGTTATAACTGTTCATACAAATAATATTCCCCTTAAAGTTTACCCATGCATGTATATATTTCATATCCTAGGTGTTTTTAGTACGTCAAATAAGTCATTACAGTATTACAATGTTAGACAATTACATATCCACACACTTCTTAATTGTTTCGACATCTGTTTTTTAATGGCTTCACCATTCAAGTAGCTTATACTATATATAAAAATAACATGTCAATCGAACACCATTACACCGTATAATATATTGTACGTAGTGATATAATGAGAGAGAGAACAATAAAAAGATAAATAAATACGTAAACACTTTATATATCATAGTAAAATACAATGTGTATAAAAAACAGTATGTATAAAAGTATATCTTCATAACTTTTATTTAAAATTGCTCCAGTAAAGAGAGAAATTATTAAAGGTAGTGGGAATATATTGATCTTACCTCACAAGCAATAAAAAAAGGGTAAGCTACGGAGGGCACTCGTGTGTGTCAGTTGCATGGCTACAATTTCTAGGAACGTAACTTGTGATTTTCTGAAAAATATACATATTAAAGAAAAAGTCGAAACTTTAATACTTTTGTATAGTAATAATATCATATACGTTCTTTCATTAATTAATTTAAATCTAGTTACTTTATGTAATATCGTGATTAAGATGTTAATATTTCTTTACTGGTTTAATTGTTTGTATTTTTGTTATCGATCATGTGCCATTTTGACTGCTCGTATAGATTAGTGGCCGGGTTTAAAATTACGTAAAATGTTACAATTGTTATAATAGATAAACTAATTGGTATTGCTAGACTGAATTATTGGTTATAACAATGAATGTATACTAGTTATCGTGTGAAAACATGTATATTAATATTATATAAGGTATAATATTTTTGTTTTATTATTATAACAAGAACCATAGTATAAATCTTTGAAACATAAGGTACAACTTCTTAGAGCTACTATTATTTTAATATTATAATGATTTTTTTAATACTTTTGTTTTATTATTATAACTTTTAAAATATGATGTTTTAGAATAATTTTAAATACATTGTTGTGATGTATTTATTTTTAGTTCATGTTCTAAAATAACTTACTTTTATCTATGTTTTAATATAAATTTATTCGAACCCGACCAATCTCTAATATATTACATTTATATATTTTTGCAGCAACGGAATATCTTTTTTTAATTTCGCATATATTGTTACAACTTGCTTATTTCTACATATGTTTCAATATAAGTATGATATTCAAACCGAGCCATCACAGTTCGCAACTAAAACCACATGTCAAATATATTTTAATTTTTCTCATAACATGATGTTTTTTTAATTCTGAATACCTTACAAGGTTCTTATTTCTACTTACATTCTGATATAAATTTAATTTGAAACAAGCATTCGCAACGCACGACCAAAATGCATTTGTTCAATAAGACTATAAAAGTCTTGAGATTAGTTTAAATCTTATATTATGCAATAAAATATACAGTTATCATCTTAAATTCGTAATAAGGTAAACATATATCATTTATGATAAATTTAGCTATAAGTTTATGGGAAGGTCAAATTAGCATTTGCATAGTTTTATTAATATATCAGTGGATGGATAATAATAAAATTGATGGGAAATTTTTGAAACCAAATCAAAGTGAAAGAAGAGAAATTGGTAAGAGTATCGATAAAGAAAGTTGAGGTTGATGATGAGGAAGAGAAGTTTTCGAGGTGTAATTTTGACCAAACTTTTCTTCGCCTTTACTCATATCACTCACCATTTCCTTCTTATTTATCTTTATTAGTTCTTTTACCCAAACATATATATATCAGTAAGAACTTTTATTCACTTATTTTCGTTATCTAAAAATTATTAATTTTTTTTCTCAAATTAATTGTTTAATTTCTGTGTCATTTCTGCACATTTTATTTCTATCTCATCTCTCATCTCTCCCTTAACACGCTTCTTGAAACAATTAATCCATGACATGCAAGTATGCAACATGTTTTACTCCCTAAAATTTCCTCCTCAAATTTATAAATCTTATGATTTAACACCCACGTACTTTAAACCCAAATAATTCATAGCTTGACAAATTAAGCCCAAACTTTAAGGGACGTTTGTTATGCAAAAATTCAATGGAATTAAATCTAAATTTCGTTGGTCATTGTGTTTGTTTGGTAGGAATTCGTTGAATTGGAATTTGAATTCCATTCTTAACGTGTTTGGTTGAAAAAGAAATTAAAATTGAAATTTAGATATAATTCCCTCAAATCTTTTCAAATGAAGGATTTCAAAATCCTTTCAAATATTGAATGATTTTAAAATCCACCGATCCCCGACTTCACCACCAACCGCCACCTACCACCCCGCCCACTGCCAACCAATACTACCGACGACCCCGATTGCCGATCACTGCCGCCTTCTGCCGACCCCGACCGCCAACCACAGCCGTCCGCCGTCGAACCCTGCCGCCGACCGCCGCCCCTGACCGCCGCCTACCACCACGCCTACCGCCAAACGACCGGCGACGCCACCGCCCGCCCTCGACTGCCGCCGTTGTCGTCGACCCCGCCCCGACCGCCGACCGCCACCGTCCACCGTCCACCGCCAACCCTGACCGCCACCGCCCCCGACCGCCGACGAACCTGACTGTCGCCGCCCTGACCGCCGACGAACCTGACTGTCGCCGCCCTGACCGCCGACTGTCGTCACCGACTGTCGCCCATTGCCAACCGACCGCCGCCCCCGACCGCCGCCGCCCGCCGCCGCCCACCGACGCTGCACAACCCCGACGCTGCACAACCCCGACGCCGACCACCTCGCCCACTATTTGCCTCGACCGCCACAACCCCTAATTGTTTACCGTCGCCGACCGCCATTGCCGAACCGTGTCTCGACGATGGGCGTTATCGGCAGTGGGGTATGCTCGGTTTTCGGCAACGGGCGTGGTCCGTGGTCGCGGTCGATTGTCGGCGGTGACAGCGGCGGCGGTCAGTGGTACGCGGCGATGATCGATGATCAATGAGGAGGTGGCGGTTTGTAACGTGTGATAAATTACAATTCCTTTATAAGTGTTTTGTTACTAAAAATACATTTGGAATTTAAATTCACTTTTATTTCAAATCTTTTAAAAAAATATTGAATTTCAAATAAAATTACTTATGAATTCTAACTCAAATTCCAATTAATTCCAATTAATTTTGATTATAACAAGTTATACAAACCAAACGGCCCCTAAGATGTTACACATTTGCATAAAGCAAATTACACATATTCAGACTATACACATATATACATATGTGGATGTAATAAAAAAATTGTTCATCACTAGGTGGTATATTAGTTTTCATAGATGAACATGTAAAGGATAGAAAGGATGACAATGTGCATAAAATTATTACACGTATTCATGAAACAAATAAACATATGCATACGTATGTGCTGCACACAATTTCTATAAGTAAGCTACAACCTTTGTTTTATCTTATAAGTAAAGGTTATTTGGTAGATTCTTAATTATCATTAAAAGACTATTTTTTAATAGTTTATAACTTCTTAATAGTTAAAACCCAATCTCAATACTGAAGGGTGATTTTAACATTAAAAGGTTACCTCTTAAGCATTCAACAATAAGGTTAACTCTTAATTATTAAAATATCGACTATGAACCGTTAAATAGTATTTTAATGACCAATAATAAACTACCAAATAGCTCCTTAGTCTAAAGCGGCTTAGTAGGGTTTTGTTAGGTAATAGTTTTAACATACATTTGATAGTGATTTAAAACGAAATCTTAAATATAAGAAATGAAAGTCTTTGAAAGTAAATGGTGATATAAAAAATCTAGCTCAAAATAAAATAACTTAGTGGTAATTAAAAACTAGCTATACGTTTATAATCTAGCTTTAGGACTGTCTAACTCAAAGAACCATCTACACATATCTTTCTATTCCAATAAAAAAATAAAATTTGTGTCGCTTGCCAAATCCTAAGCGTATTTTTCATTTGTGATATTTTTTACCACCCATTTTCTCTTGTATTAAATAATAATATTAACTAGTATTGACTAATAATATTATTTATAGTTTTCATATACAAAATAGATTTTTAAATAAATTAAAAATAAGATCTTTCTATTAAAAAGCACAGTTATTATATGTGTATATATACACACACATATAATTTCAAATTACATAAACAATTCATCCACCATATATTAACTGACTATAAAAGTTTATTTATTTAATAATTCATATGTAGTTATTCTTTCTCTAAATAGTAACAATTAATATTATTTGATTATTGTAATTGTAATAATTATTTATTTAGTTAATATAACAATAGTATTGATTTTGACTCCCGTTAATGCTTTTAAACTAATTTAAACACATAATTTACACTCTTTGATGTGCAACCCTAATGTTGTCATATGTTTTCTTTGCGGAAAAAAGTAATAATATCAGCCGTAAAATGGTTACAGGAGGTCATTTGCGAGTTTTTCCATCCCTTTTAGGTGGCAAAACAGTCGCAGATAACCTTTTAGGATGGAAAAGATAGTTGCAAATGATTGATATTTTAATGGTGTTAGTAAATGACACTTTTCATTCTCTATGCATATACCCATTTATTTTCCATTCATAACTTTTATTAATTACACTGGTCCATCATTCATTATGTATAGGTTTTGTCATGCTTTACATTCTTTCCGTTAGTCTTATTTATATTTCATGTTAAATGATGCTATGATCTATATAAAAATTAAAAGAATTAAAAACTAAAAGATTCATAGAGACCCTATATCTCATTCCCTTCTTCATCACTCCAACACACACCGCAAATTCTTGCTATATCAAATCTGAGATTTTTCTTGATCAATTATCAAACTCAGGAAATACATTTAGAACCTGTGATTTTGGGCTCTAGAAATAATGATGGATTAAAAATTGAATATGAATGACATACAAGAGGTCATGTCGATAAAATTTGGATTTAAAGTTACAAATAATAACTAATTATACTTTTATTATTCACTAAACCTTAAAACTATAAAACTAAAACTGTTAATGAATTTAATCGTTATCGATTAGTATGTTCAAAATAAAAATACTATTCGCCATGTCCCGGTAGTATGTATATATGTTGTTTTCATATATCGACCTAACACTTTTATAGAACAGATATATTTTAATAATTATAATAATCTTTAGGTCAAGAGAGTTTGCAAAAAAATGTAGGCGCATAATATTTTTATTGGGGAATGATAAAGAATGATTCTATGTCTTGTGGGGAAATCAAACTCACTTTCCCTTTTATTTATTTATTTTTATTTTTATTTTTAATTATTTCTTTAATTCTAGCATTGGAGGAAACTTTCCATAATAGACAGCCGTAAATTAGCTAAAAAAATTCTCTCTCATATTCTTTTTCTTATGTTAATAAATTATTCGCTTCATTGGGAGAAATACACATATATATATATATATATATAGGGGAGAGTTCCAATAAAAACCATATTATAATTGAAAACTAAGAAAACCACTTATTCACTATTGATCTTTTTGATCTATGGTTGAGATTAATTAGTGGCATTTTAGTAATTAAATAAAAGATTATGAGTGTTTAATTATGCATTAAGGGTAAATTAGGAACAACACAAAATAATTAATTTGACAACTAACAAGTATAATTAACAAAATTCCTAAATTTACTCATATCTCTCATTTTTCTCTCACATCTCTCTTATATTTAATAGAAATTTAAATAATCAAATGTATTATTTTTTTATTTTGGATTGAAAAATTAGATAATCATGTTTCTTATAAAAACAAATAAACTAAAGAAAACGACTACTTATGCATTCGTTACATCGTGTTACGTATGCGTAACAATGTGTGTTATGTATGCGTAACATTGTGTGTTACGTATATGTAACACTATCATACATATGTGTATCGTTGTTAACGAACCCATATGAATATCCATAATGAGTTACACAGATATATTTTAAATCAAATTTTTTTAATGCTAAAACCGATTTCTAGAGTACATATATGTAACAGTGGAGTTACATATATGTACCAACACTTACATACATGTAACAAAATATAGTAACAACAAAAACATTAAAAACCTTAAAAATATGTATGTATATATATGTATGAACAAAAAGAAGTACATATATGTAAACAAAAAAAATATATGTAACCCATGTGCCTGTAACTTACGTATATGTAACCTATGTGCGTAAGTTGCTAGGGTTTTTAAATCTTCATCTTCTTCATCATGAATAGCAAAAACACCAAGAACACACACTAGTATGTGTTTTTATATATAAAAAAATACATGATTTTACCCATAACTTGATGTGATTAGTTAAAAATCATGATGAAAGCAAATATAAAGATCATAAAAGATCAATATTTTAAAATCATATAACATCAACTTGAACTTTGAAACATTGAGTTTGTTGGTCACCTAACAAGCGATACTAGAATCAATCCCATGATTAAGAGGGGTATTTGAGGTTTTGCGATGAGAATCAAGATTAAACAAGGGATCCATAAAGATATGAGTTTATTGATTTAGTGATCCATGAATTTCTATCCAAACTTTGAATTGATTTTGAGATTTAATTTTTGAGATATATGAGTTCATGGATAATTTACAGAGAGAGTGAGAAAAAATAAGTGAGTGATAGAGATACTTATGGGATTTATAACTACCAAAATTAAAGGATATTATAATTACTTAAGTACCCTTTTAAATAAATAAAAATGTTTTAATTTTAAAATTATATGATTGGTTTAACTTGGTTTTCACGGTTTTCAATTATAAGTGTGGTTTTTATTTGATCTCTCCCATATATATATTGTGACGCCCTAAACCCGGCAGGGCACCGGAGGCACGTCACACAGTTGGATTAATATTTTAAACACAAATCAGAGCTTTCTATTTACAGCGGAAGACTTTAAACACTATTACATATTAACCCAACTTTTGAAAACATTTTACATATGATTGTATTTAATTATACATCGCCCTATTTACATTATTAACAAACCCTAAATCCTATGCCAGCAGTTGCTCCGGGATAGCGTCCTCATCGGCTCATACTTGCTTTCCTCTATTATTAGAGGATCCCTCCTTACCTAGCACACACAACATACTCAAAACATCAGATAAACTGGTGAGTTCTAATTTTCATTAAAACATTAACAATATCTTTACACATACAAAAATTCTAATTATATTAGCAATATTATAAGTTCAACTTTCATTATTATTTTGTCCCACTGGACCTATTTCACAGAACGTCGGTTGCCCACATCTAGCAACTACCAGTTCCCCACATTCAGAAATGTCGGTTGCCCACATCTAGCAACTACCAATTTCCCATACCAAGTAACGTCGGTTGCCCAAATCTAGCAACTACCAGTTACCATACCCAGAGACGTCGGTTGCCCACATCCAGCAACTACCAGTCCCATACTCAGTAACGTCGGTTGCCCACATCTAGCAACTACCGGTTACTATCTCTCATCCAGTAGGATGCCAATTAATCATCTAGGGTCGTCATCACAAGATGTTCACAAAGCTGGGTGATCGTCATCACTCCTATCAAACTGTACAGTTTCACACTCAGGCATCTTACCCTAACTGGCCTGTTGAGATTTACATCACATTACCATTTCCAAAAACATTTCTTTTATTTATTGCCAATATTATCACATTCACTTATAACCTACACATCCTTTCTTTTAGCACCAGTTAAACATATTTTCATTAATCATCACCCCATCTGACCCATTGGAATCATCACCATCACGTAATGATTAACAATGTTCAGATGACTATCTTTTACACTCTACCTGACCCACTGCAATCATTACCATCACGTAATGATTAACAATGTTCATGTAATCATTTATTACCCCCACTTTCCCTCTAACAGCTTTACAAACCGTTAGAAATATATCCATCATTACTATCACAATTCTGATACTAAAATATTCAATTCATTTATCATTATATGTGTGTCAGCCTGAATGTTAAAACCAAACATTTAAAAAGGGCTTAGAACTCACCTTATCAATTTCCTCACCACAGTCTACACAATCCACGTACACAATGTAACTAGTCCTTCCTCTAATCAAAGTATATCTAAAGCAATAAACCCTGATTAAATAAACTTATTCTCAAACAGGGCCCTCATACGATTGAACACTTATGCGAATGAGCAATCATGCGACTGGACCTATGCGAATGAACCATGCGACTGAACCTTCAGTCGTACGACTAGCTGTTCATTCGCATGATTGAGTTCTCATTCGTATCCAGTGTTCCCTCGTCTTCATTCGGCCTTCTAACCAGGCGACTGGGTTCCAATCGCATGATTGAACCTCCATTCGCACTCAGTCACACGACCAGACTCTTATTCGTGCGATTGAGTCATGCGATTGAGCCCATTCGCCTGAAACAAATCAGCAGCTGTGTTTTTGACGTTTTTGATCCAAACTTACTCAAAATTTGAGTTTTAACCATCCAAATCATACCATATTCAAAACAGATCCTATACACATCGTTTACAATGGTTTCGGACCATTATTTCATTAAAACTTCACAAAAATTGGATTTGAATTCCTGGATTTTAAATTCAGAAATGAACCAGATCAATTTACTGATTTAAACAGGTTATTTGATCAAATTCAATCATACGTACAGCTTATAACATCTCCGGATTAATCCGTGATGTTCAAAACTTACCAAAACGGAGTTTCGCCTAATCAATTTCGTAAGAACAGGGTTTTGGGTGTGAAGGGGATAAGAGATTGAAGATAATACAGACAGAAGTCTGTTTTCAACCTTCTACACTGCCTTACTTATCCATACTTACAACTTAGCCGCCTTACTTCCAATCTCACGACTGAACCATTCGCACGATTGAATCGTGCGAATGAAGCTCATGCTCCCACCATTCGTACGACTGAGCCTCAATCGCACATAAGGAGTGCGACTGAAGTTCATTCGGATACAAGTCATGCGACTGAATACTTGAACAATCAAACAACTCAACTTAATTTAATTAATCATAACTATAATATAATTTACAAGTCCGGATTTAGAAACCGGATGTTACAACTCTCCCCCCCTAAATAGGTTTCGTCCTCGAAACCAATTATTTGAACAACTGGGGATAATCTCTTTTTATCTCATCTTCTGATTCCCAAGTGAAATCAGATCCCTTTCTATTCGACCACTGCACTTTAACTAATTCAATAGTTTTATTCCTTAGCCTTTTTACCTTTCTGTCTACTATAGCAGTAGGTTTCTCAACATAGTTCAACTTATCATCCACCTCTATATCATCTAAAGGTATATAAGCATTCTCATCAGCCAAACACTTGCGCAACTGTGATACATGAAAGGTTGGGTGAATTCCTTGCAACTGATCGGGTAATTCTAGTTTATAGGCCACTTCCCCAATCCGTTCTATAATGCTAAACGGTCCTATAAAACGAGGACTTAACTTTCCCCTCTTTCTGAATCTGATAATTCCATTCCAAGGAGATATCTTCAACATAACTCTATCTCCTACTTTAAACTCTATATGCCTTCGCCTTTTATCTTCATAAGACTTTTGTCGATCCTGAGCTGCTTTAAACCGAGCTTTGATCTGATCCAGTTTCTCATTTGTAGCCTGTACAATTTCCAAACTGCCCAACTTCTCCCCAACATATGGGACTCCTACACTTCCTGCCATATAACATCTCATAAGGGGCTCTCCCAATCGTAGAATGATAACTGTTATTATAGGAGAATTCAACTAATGGCAGATGACTATCCCAGCTACCACCGAAATCTATAACACAAGCTCGTAACATGTCTTCAATTGTTTGGATAGTCCTTTCAGTCAACCCATCAGTTTCTGGGTGGAAAGATGTGCTGTGTAATAGACGAGTACCCATATCTTCATGAAACTTTCTCCAAAATCTCGAAGTAAAACGTGTATCTCTATCTGACACAATAGACAACGGTACTCCATGACGAGCAATAATTTCTTGGATAAAGAATTCTGCTAACTTCTCGGAGTTATACGTTTCCTTGATTGGTAAGAAATGCCCGCTACGTGTCAATCTATCCCATATGACCCAAATGGTATCATAACCTTTAGCTGTACGCGGAAGCTTAGTTATGAAATCCATTATCAATTCTTCCTACTTCCATTTCGGGATCTCTAAGGGTTGAAGCTTACCATATGGCTTTTGATGCTCAGCTTTGACCTGAAGACACGTCAAACACCTATTCACATATTGCATCACATTAAACTTCATAAGGGGCCACCAATATTCTTGTTTCAAATCCTTATACATCTTAGTAGCACCAGGATGTATAGAATATCTGGACTTATGAGCTTCATCTAACACTAATTCCCTCATATTAATCGGAACCCACATACGACCACACTTCGTCTTAACACCAAAGCTATTTTCTTCCAGATCCTTTGTTTGACCCTTCATTCGTTCCCGCTTCATGTTCTCTTCTCTCAAAGCTTCTAATTGAGCTTCTCGTAACTGATGCATAAAATCTGGGGTTATCACTAACTTGTATGACTTAATTCGAATTGGAGGGTGTTCATTCTTTCTGCTTAATGCGTCAGCAACCACATTTGCTTTACTAGGATGGTAAAGTATTTCACAATCATAATCTTTCACCAACTCTAACCATCTTCGCTGGCGCATGTTCAATTCCTTCTGATCAAAGAAATACTTCAAACTCTTATGATCTGTGTAAATCGTACATTTCGTCCCATATAAATAATGCCTCCATATTTTCAAGGCAAATACCACTGCTGCCAGTTCTAGATCATGTGTCGGATAATTCTTTTCATGTTCTTTTAATTGTCTGGAAGCATAAGCAATTACTCGTCCCTTCTGCATTAAAACACAGCCTAAACCTTGATACGAAGCATCTGAATAAATCACCAAATCTTCATTTCCATCTGGCAATGACAGCACTGGTGATTGGGTTAACTTCTGCTTTAGTTCTTGAAATGCATTTTCTTGTTCTGGTCCACAAACGTTGTGACAACCCGAAAATTTTTTTATAATATTTACGAGAATTTACAATTTATTTTTATATTTTTGTTATTATTTAATGATAATAAATAATAATAAAAATAATGAAAACAATAATAATAATAATGATATTATTAAAAATAATTTATAAAAATTATTAAACTTAATTTAATAAGTCCAGGGGGTAGTTTTGTAAATTCTGAAACTTGTTTTAAAAGGTTATATCAAGAAATAATAAACATTCTAAAGTACAGGGGGCCATTGTGTAAATTATTAAAAACCAACCCCCCGCCCGTCTCCCCGTCGATCTACCACTACCGGCCGGTTTCCGGCGAGTCTCCGGCGAGACCCAATACGCCAAAAAAACGCGGTTTTAACTCAATCAACCTATCCCGACAACTTTGGATGGGTGATTCGAACTTGTACCCCACATAAATTTAGAATTCATAGTGCGAATTCCACCAAACCGAACCACTCCTGTAACACCCGTATTTTTTTTTAGCAAGAAATAAAAGAAAAAGGAAGAAAAGAAAAGAAAATAAAAGAAACTAAAAAGGAGGGACCAAAAGTGCCAAATGGGCAAAGTTATTATTTATTTTGTACAAAAGGAAGGCATGGTCGCCCATTACCTCCTGCACATTTCTTTGCATCGGTTTTTAGAGAGAGAAAGCAGTAGGAGCAGAAAACCATCGGGATTTTTGAAGAAGAACCTGAGAAATTCGAAGTTTTTGGGTAAGAAATCTCGAATTATGATATTTAGGACGATTCTAGAACCATTTATGAGCTTATAAATGTAACTAGTGTGTTCGGGTTGCACTGTGTGTGTGTTTTAGGTGTATAAACGACTGAGACGTTCAAGGAAAGGACATCTAAAACCTGAAGGCAAATTAAGGTGAGTTCTAGACCCCTTTTTACTGATTTTTAAACATTTTGGGGCTGGAAATACATATATATATGTTTTTGTAAAGTTTGGGATGATACCCGTATGAAATGTATGTATGCATGTTTATGTTTATGCTAGATTTATGCCTAGAATCATGTGTATATGTTTAGAATTAGGCATTATGATGTTTGGGACTTGGATTATGGATTAGACACATGAACAGGTTGCAAATATGTCTGAAATTGGACTTAGGATAAATAAGAACAAGCTGATGAGTCCACCAGTGGTCATACGACCAACAGTGTGGTCGTATGACCAGGATTTTTCTAAGTGTTAAAGCCCACTAGTGCTCATACGACCAACAGTGTGGTCGTATGACCAGGAGATATATTTTTCTAAGTGCTGATGAGTCTAACAGGACTCATACGACCAACAGTGGTCGTATGACTATGTGATGAAATTTTCTAAGTATGATGAAGAGACCCACAGGACTCATACGACCAACAGTGGTCGTATGATCAGAATATATTTCCCAAGTCCAGGGATGGTACGACCAATAGTGCTCATACGACCAACAGTGTGGTCGTATGACCAGATGATAAATCTAAGTGTAAGATGAAAAGTCCAGCAGTACTCTTACGCCCAATAGTGCTCATACGGCCAGAGGGCTTTTACGCCCAACAGGGCTCAAACGCCTAGGACACTTAGAATTTTTCAGAAATTTCCTGAAATACCGAAGTTCGAGGTTTTGACCAGGGCTGACTAGGGTTAACAAATGATGATGTTTCATGCATGTAATGATGATTATGGTTAACCCTTATTGTTTCTGATATTATCAGTGTATTATAGTTAACAATATTATTAAAATATTGTTAAATGTGGTATGATGCTACGTATGATGATGAATGTATGATGATGTACGTATGGTGATGAATGTATGATGAGTATGTATGATGAGTGTGTGTGTTCCTTGTAATTGTGTGCTTATCTTTCTGAAACTTTACGAATAACGAGAATGAACTAATGAAGTATTATGTATCGTAAAGTGAAAGAAAATGAAAGAGGAACATGATGACGAATGCATGTATTAACGAACGAACGAAAAGAAGAATGATGATGAATACATGCATTAATGAACAAACGAATTATGTCTTGCAAGCATTGAATAACGCGATTGGTCCTTCTATGTGATTGACCATGGTCATGGTACCTCTACCGCTTACCTCTAGTACCGTGGCATACGATTTTCCGTCATATGTTGACTACGGCCCGGTAGCTAATAACGATCGGGGTGTAACATATGGTATTGGTACAATTCACCTTTCAATGCGTGCAAGTAAGTATGAACGGAAAAAGGAACATGATGACGAATGCATATATTAACGAATGAACGAAAAGAAGAATGATGATGAATACATGTATTAATGAACGAACGAATTATGTCTTGCAAGCATTGAATAACGCGATTGGTCCTTCTATGTGATTGACCATGGTCATGGTACCTCTACCGCTTACCTCTAGTACCGTGGCATACGATTTTCCGTCATATGTTGACTACGGCCCGGTAGCTAATAACGATCGGGGTGTAGCATATGGTATTGGTACAATTCACCTTTCAATGCGTGCAAGTAAGTATGGACGGGATTCTTGTCATTCGACCACAGTAATCATAGCCAAGTGCTATGAAGTGGGTAAAGCCTGACAGAATCCATACGAGAAGTTAAAGATAACGATGAATAACGAATGATGAAGATAATAACGAATATTATCTCTGTGTACGTATGATGTATGAACGCATGCACGAAAGGATACTTTTAAATAAGTAAAAGTATGTTTTATTACAAAACTAGAACTCACTCAGCAACGCTGACTTTTATGTATTTTCCAGTTGACAGGTAGTGTTGCTGAGGATGGCACGAGGCGGCTACTCAGCTCTTTTGGGATGGCATTCTTTTGTTAATGTTTTTGTATTGTAATGCAAACAAACGATATTTTGTAATGGGTGTTGTATTACTTTGCAAAAGCATTTATAGTAAATTTAAAGTTTCCGCTGCATGGTTTTTATTAAGTTGTATTAAATGTATGTTTTATGGGTGATGACGACCAACTGTGAGGTGCCCGGGAACGGGGCCTTACAAGTTGGTATCAGAGCCAAAGTTTAAGTGAAATGGGTAAAATTTTTAAAATGAACCTAAACTTAAACTGAAAATGGGACAGAAAGGAAGAGAATGCCATCTGAGTAGCTGCGTGCCATCAGGTATTTTTATTAAAGTTAATCATGATTACGTGCGCATGTTATGTGTTTATGTGTACTGTTAGACTTAGATACTAATGTAGTCAGGACAGGTAATGCTCAGGGTGTGAAGAGTAGAGTAAGTGGCTAATCACAACTGGCCACTATAATTAGGGACTTACTATACTTGACATAAACTGAGCTATTTCCTTGAATGACCGTGTTGGTGTTTGAATCTTCCAGTGTGATAGAAGATGGTCGGAGGTAGATCATCTAAAGCCCCACTTGGTGGAGGCAGTGGCGGAAGTGGTGCGGAACCACGAGCCACAAGAGGAAGGCCTAGACAAGAGAAGAAGGTTCCCGAAGAACCTAATACTACTCCCTCGGGGGGAGTGGATGAGAGTGATGATGTGAGAGCCTCGGTGAAAGAAACAGTGATCGAGGAGGTGCACCAAGTCATGCAGACGATCTTACCGTCTGTAGTGACCGAAGTGATAAAGGCCGTACGTGAAGACGATAGACGAGGGAGGAATCGGTCCTCAGGAAGACAGTAACAAACAGAAGCAGAAACAGTATTATCTGATGATGAAGAGGAAGAGGAAGAAGAACAGTTACGGGAGACCGCCCGGGGTTGTAACTACGGGGCATTCATGAGGTGCAAACCCCTAACTTTTGATGGGTCTGGTACCGCTACTGATGCCCACCAATGGGTGATGGAGATGGAAGCTGTCCTCGATATTAGTGATTGCCAGGAGGACAAGAAGGTGAAGTTTGCTACCCACTCTTTCACAGGGTCGGCTTTATGCTGGTGGAAAAATATAGTCCAAGCTGAGGGTAGCAGGGCTATAGGGAAGATGAAGTGGGCTGAGTTGAAAAGGCTGGTGATCGAGGAATTCAGTCCTCGTCGGGAAATGGATAGAATAGAGAGAGAGTTCCTGCAGTTGGAGGCGGGGACGATGACCCACCAACAATATACCACCAAGTTTAACGAATTGGCGCTGTTGGTGCCGGAGCAGGTGACGCCGGTGTCTCGAAAGATCAACCGGTATATTCAAGGACTGCCGGCTGAAATTCGTTGGCACTTGATTTCTGCCCGACCAAGCACTTTCAGGTCGGCAGTGGATTTGGCGGGAAGGTTATTCGATGAACCGAGTGTGCCGACCAATGTTGGATAAATCAGTAATTGTATTCATCGATGATATTCTGATTTATTCAAGACGTGAAAAAGAGCATGCCGGGCATATTCGGGAAGTGTTGGAAACGTTGAGAAGGGAGAAATTGTACGCCAAGTTCTCCAAGTGCGCCTTTTGGTTACGCGAGGTGCAATTTCTGGGTCACGTAGTGAATGCAGAAGGAATAATGGTGGACCCAGCAAAGGTTGAGGCTGTGATGCAATGGAAATCACCAAAGACGCCATCCGAGATCGTAGCTTCTTGGGATTGGCGGGCTATTATAGAAGATTTATTCAAGACTTTTCAAAGATCGCCTCACCTTTGACAAAATTGACTCGTAAGGACGTAAAATTCGTGTGGGGTCGAGAGCAGGAGATGGCTTTTGAGGAGTTGAAGGCAAGACTAACACAAGCTCCTGTCTTGACTTTGCCTGAGGGAAGTGAAGACTTAGTGGTCTATTCGGATGCATCTTATTCTGGGCTAGGTTGTGTGTTGATGCAACGTGGAAAGGTGATAGCCTACGCATCTCGACAGCTGAAGACCCACGAAGTCAACTATCCCACACACGATCTAGAATTAGCCGCGGTGGTTTATGCGTTGAAGATTTGGCGGCACTATCTATACGGGACAAAGTGCACTATCTTCACAGACCACAAAAGCTTGAAGCATTTCTTCGAGCAGAAGGATTTAAACATGAGGCAAAGGCGATGGTTGGAGCTCATAAAGGATTATGACTGCGAAATCCATTACCATCCGGGCAAGGCCAATGAGGTGGCTGATGCCCTTAGCCGAAAAGAAAGACCTGAGCCGATTTGGGTGAAGGCTTATCAGCTGATCATGACCCCCGATGTGATGACACAGGTTAAGGAGTTTCAAGACGAGGCTTTGAAAGAAGTTCGTCTTAACTCCGAAAGGATGAGAGGCCTAGTGACGGAAATGGGTGAGAACACTCTTGGTGTTAAGACCCGATTTGGGCGAATGTGGATTCCTCGATACGGGGATCTACGTGGAAGAATCATGGATGAGGCCCATAAGACCCGATACTCCATTCACCCCGGTGCTACCAAAATGTACCACGATATGAAGAAGGATTACTGGTGGCCGGGTATGAAACGTGACGTAGTGGAGTACGTAAGTAAGTGCTTGACTTGTTTACAAGTGAAGGCGGAACACCAGAAACCTTACAGGAAGATCCAACCGTTGGATATACCTGAGTGGAAGTGGGAGCACATCACCATGGACTTCATCACGAAATTACCACGTACCCCGAAAGGGTATGATGCTATATGGGTGATCGTTGACCGATTAACGAAGAGTGCTCACTTCCTACCGATCCGCGAAACATACTCGTCCGAAAGATTGGCGGATTTGTTTATCAAGGAAATTGTAGCTCGTCATGGTGTACCGGTGTCTATTGTGTCCGATCGCGACACCCGGTTTACCTCCAAGTTTTAGAAGAGATTTCATGATGCAATGGGGAGGAGGCTACACATTAGTACAGCATATCACCCTCAAACAGACGGTCAGTCTGAGAGGACGATCCAAACACTCGAAGACATGCTTCGGGCGTGCGTGATCGATTTTGGAGGAAGTTGGGATGATCACTTGCCGTTAGCAGAATTCTCGTACAACAATAGCTATCATGCCAGTATTGGCATGCCACCTTACGAGATGCTATACGGTAGGAGATGTAGGACGCCCGTATGTTGGGGAGACATTGGGCAGAAAGAGTTAGGAGGTGTTGAGGTGGTTGAAGCTACGACTGAGAAGTTAGAAAAGATCAAAGCCTTCATGAAGGCGGCGAAAGATAGGCAAAAGTCGTATGCTGACAAGAGGCGGAGACCGATAGAGTTTAAGGTTGGTGACCGAGTTATGTTGAAGGTCTCACCTTGGAAAGGAATCATTAGATTCAGGAAAAGAGGTAAGCTAAGCCCGAGGTACATAGGACCTTTCCGAATTGTTGCACGAGTAGGAGAGGTGGCCTATCGACTGGAATTGCCAGATGAGTTAAGTGGAATTCATCCCACATTCCATGTATCCCATCTAAGAAAGTGCTTAGCTGATGAAGACATGGTTGTACCACTGGAGGATATTGAGGTGGATGAGAGGCTCAACTACGTGGAGCAACCAGTAGCAATCATTGATCGTAAAGAAAAGAGGTTAAGGAATAAAGTGGTTCCTCTTGTGCGTGTACAGTGGAAGCACAGGAAGGGATCCGAGTCTACGTGGGAGACTGAAGAAGAGATGAGACAACACTACCCACATCTGTTTGAGGAATGACAGGTTTCGGGGACGAAACCTATATAAGGGGGGTGGACTTGTAACACTCGTATTTTTTTTTTAGCAAGAAATAAAAGAAAAAGGAAGAAAAGAAAAGAAAATAAAAGAAACTAAAAAGGAGGGACCAAAAGTGCCAAATGGGCAAAGTTATTATTTATTTTGTACAAAAGGAAGGCATGGTCGCCCATTACCTCCTGCACATTTCTTTGCATCGGTTTTTAGAGAGAGAAAGCAGTAGGAGCAGAAAACCATCGGGATTTTTGAAGAAGAACTTGAGAAATTCGAAGTTTTTGGGTAAGAAATCTCGAATTATGATATTTAGGACGATTCTAGAACCATTTATGAGCTTATAAATGTAACTAGTGTGTTCGGGTTGCACTGTGTGTGTGTTTTAGGTGTATAAACGACTGAGATGTTCAAGGAAAGGACATCTAAAACCTGAAGGCAAATTAAGGTGAGTTCTAGACCCCTTTTTACTGATTTTTAAACATTTTGGGGCTGGAAATACATATATATATGTTTTTGTAAAGTTTGGGATGATACCCGTATGAAATGTATGTATGCATGTTTATGTTTATGCTAGATTTATGCCTAGAATCATGTGTATATGTTTAGAATTAGGCATTATGATGTTTGGGACTTGGATTATGGATTAGACACATGAACAGGTTGCAAATATGTCTGAAATTGGACTTAGGATAAATAAGAACAAGCTGATGAGTCCACCAGTGGTCATACGACCAACAGTGTGGTCGTATGACCAGGATTTTTCTAAGTGTTAAAGCCCACTAGTGCTCATACGACCAACAGTGTGGTCGTATGACCAGGAGATATATTTTTCTAAGTGCTGATGAGTCTAACAAGACTCATACGACCAACAGTGGTCGTATGACTATGTGATGAAATTTTCTAAGTATGATGAAGAGACCCACAGGACTCATACGACCAACAGTGGTCGTATGATCAGAATATATTTCCCAAGTCCAGGGATGGTACGACCAATAGTGCTCATACGACCAACAGTGTGGTCGTATGACCAGATGATAAATCTAAGTGTAAGATGAAAAGTCCAGCAGTACTCTTACGCCCAATAGTGCTCATACGGCCAGAGGGCTTTTACGCCCAACAGGGCTCAAACGCCTAGGACACTTAGAATTTTTCAGAAATTTCCTGAAATACCGAAGTTCGAGGTTTTGACCAGGGCTGACTAGGGTTAACAAATGATGATGTTTCATGCATGTAATGATGATTATGGTTAACCCTTATTGTTTCTGATATTATCAGTGTATTATAGTTAACAATATTATTAAAATATTGTTAAATGTGGTATGATGCTACGTATGATGATGAATGTATGATGATGTACGTATGGTGATGAATGTATGATGAGTATGTATGATGAGTGTGTGTGTTCCTTGTAATTGTGTGCTTATCTTTCTGAAACTTTACGAATAACGAGAATGAACTAATGAAGTATTATGTATCGTAAAGTGAAAGATAATGAAAGAGGAACATGATAACGAATGCATGTATTAACGAACGAACTAAAAGAAGAATGATGATGAATACATGCATTAATGAACGAACGAATTATGTCTTGCAAGCATTGAATAACGCGATTGGTCCTTCTATGTGATTGACAATGGTCATGGTACCTCTACCGCTTACCTCTAGTACCGTGGCATACGATTTTCCGTCATATGTTGACTACGGCCCGATAGCTAATAACGATCGGGGTGTAGCATATGGTATTGATACAATTCACCTTTCAATGCGTGCAAGTAAGTATGAACGGAAAAAGGAACATGATGACGAATGCATATATTAACGAATGAACGAAAAGAAGAATGATGATGAATACATGTATTAATGAACGAACGAATTATGTCTTGCAAGCATTGAATAACGCGATTGGTCCTTCTATGTGATTGACCATGGTCATGGTACCTCTACCGCTTACCTCTAGTACCGTGGCATACGATTTTCCGTCATATGTTGACTACGGCCCGGTAGCTAATAACGATCGGGGTGTAGCATATGGTATTGGTACAATTCACCTTTCAATGCGTGCAAGTAAGTATGGACGGGATTCTTGTCATTCGACCACAGTAATCATAGCCAAGTGCTATGAAGTGGGTAAAGCCTGACAGAATCCATACGAGAAGTTAAAGATAACGATGAATAACGAATGATGAAGATAATAACGAATATTATCTCTGTGTACGTATGATGTATGAACGCATGCACGAAAGGATACTTTTAAATAAGTAAAAGTATGTTTTATTACAAAACTAGAACTCACTCAGCAACGCTAACTTTTATGTATTTTCCAGTTGACAGGTAGTGTTGCTGAGGATGGCACGAGGCGGCTACTCAGCTCTTTTGGGATGGCATTCTTTTGTTAATGTTTTTGTATTGTAATGCAAACAAACGATATTTTGTAACGGGTGTTGTATTACTTTGCAAAAGCATTTATAGTAAATTTAAAGTTTCCGCTGCATGGTTTTTATTAAGTTGTATTAAATGTATGTTTTATGGGTGATGACGACCAACTGTGAGGTGCCCGGGAACGGGGCCTTACAACTCCACTGTCGGCCGGGTTTTCGGCCATTATCAAGCACCAAACACCAAAAGTAATCAAATTAAATACGCACTCACGAACCTTTGATCATTTATAAACTGTTAGTGAATTCAATTCGATCTAAAACACACTGAAACGCCCATTTTGATCAAACCATTTGGCCGCGACCTGCAACTCATTCGAAACCATACTTAAACACCTTATATACCCAAATTAACAGAGGGGTATCTATCCTTAACACCTGTAGAAGCTGTCTGTGCAAACAATTCGATTATAATCGTCATTTGAACATCAATTCAAACCCATCTTGGTCGCGACCTGTTCATCAAGTGTTGATCATCAATTCGAACACAAAACAGGTAATTGAAACTACTATCATGCTCGGTTTAATATGGGGATTGAAAGCCCTAACCATAATTCGATTGACAACAACGATTTGGGTTTCAATTTTGGACAAATCGAAACTAGGGTTCTTCATACGATTTGGGGGTAAATTGAAAACAGAGTTTAAAATTAAATGGAAACCAATATTACCGCGGGTGAGTCCCTTGGCTCACTGGTTTGGTGCGTGTGCATTTGGGTTGGAGGTCACGGGTTCGAACCCGGCCACCAACATATTTTTAAAAAAAAAAGCATTTCTGAGACTTTTAAAAATACAGAAAAATTCTGAAAAATTATAAAAATAATTTTTATAAACTCTGTTTATTTTAGAAATTATACAATTATTTTCTGGAAATTTATTTCTTTAAAAACTTTATTTATTTATTTATTTAAACAAGAGTAAATTACCATTTGCATCCCTGACGTTTGTTCATTTTAACCACTTGCGTCCCTGCGGTTTCAAAATTACCATCCAGCCCATAATGTTTTACTTTTATTCCCGTTTGAATCCATATGACTAACTCCGTTAAATTATTCAGTTAACTCTGTGTGAAAATGACTAAATTGCCCTTAATAATATAAAATTGAGTAAACTAGTTTGTAGGACCACCATCTTCTCTAACCTCAAACACACACACACACACACACAAAACACACACTCTCTCACTCCCATTCTCATCTCTTCATCACCCACCACCATAAACCTCCCACTCATTAGCCGCATCAATCGGGCCTCCGGTGTAGAAGAAGATCGATCTCCTGCGGTGGAGACTGGATCGGCTTCCTGTGGCTCCCCAACCCCGAATCACCATTGCCGGTGGAGACTGAATCGGCTTCCGGCGGTGGAGACTGAATCGGCTTCAGTGGAGACTGAATCGGCTGTCGGTGTCGGTGGTGCATCGGCGAGGAACGGTGTAGAAGAAGATCGATCTCCGGCGGTGGCCCCAAATCATGTCTCCTCGTCCTCAGACAACAGGGGTCTGTCATGGTCTTTAAGGTTTCATGATTAGCCTTGTAAATTGATAATTGTTTGTGTAATCGTACTGAAAACCGTAGTAGGTTAGACTTTGAAGGAATTAGGTTTGAAATTAAACATACCTGTTTTGAGGGAGCATCAGACAATAGGAAATTTGAAAATTATGGATCCAAACTTTTGTTTATTTTCTTTTGAAAGTAAGTTTAATCATTGTGGGGAGCTGTTTGTTATTGATTATGATATGTATGATATATTTGCAGGTGCTTTCAATAAAGGTGATTCGTAACAAAGCAACAGGGCTTCCAGAAGGTTATGGGTTTGTGGAGTTTGCTTCACATGCTACAGCAGAAACTGTTCATCAAACGTACAATGGAACACAAATTCCAGGAACGGAGTTAAATTTTAGGTTGAATTGGGCGTCTTCGGGGATTGGAGAAAGACGACCTAATGCTGGTCCTGACCATTCTATTTTTGTAGGTGATTTGTGTAAAGGTACAAATTTTTATTAATTATTATTTGATTATTTTAGAATGGGTTTGACTATATATCACTCCTGGTTGTTAAATGTAACCCCTTCTAGTCAATTTGGTAGTGGTGGGGGCTGTGGTGGGGGCTGTGGTGGGGGCTGTGGTGGTGATGGTGATGGTTGGCTGTGAAGGTGGTGATGTGTGGCTATGGTGGTGGTGATGGGGGTTGCGATGGTAGTGATGGGGCTGTGGTGGTGGTGATAGTGGTTGTGGTGGTGGTGCTGGTCGGTTGTCATGTACTCATGGTGATGACCCGGTGGTGGTGGTGATAGGGGTGGTTGTGGTGGTGTCGATTTGAAGAAGATGATGTTAATGGATGGGACCCACAAGGTTTTTATTGTATTATTTAATTTTAAGGGTATTTTCGTCTTTTTGATAATAATTTAACTGGAAAACTAACAGTGTTAAGTCATCTGGACTAAAATGGAGATAAAAATGAAACGTATAGACTCAAATGAAGATAACACGAAACGTTAGGGGGCGGATGACAATTTTGAAACTGCAGGGATGCAAGTGGTTAAAATGGGCAAATGACAGGGATGCAAATAGTAATTTACTCTTTAAACAATTATTACATATATAATAAATTGTAATCCTTATAAAAATGGATTTTTAATAATAATTTAAATTAGTAAATTATTAACGGACATTATATTATTTATGGATTAATCCTGATAATATAAATACAAATTAGATTTTATAAATTTAAATATTTATAAAATCTTACAAAATTAAATATAAACTTACATGTTTAATTAACGTTTACAATTTATTTAGAATATAATGATATGTTAAAATCATTATTTAAATTTTATATAAATCTTTAATTATTAAAGAAATAACAACAATAATTAAATGATTTAATGTTTATAACAAATTCCAGAAAACCAAACCCTAGATCAATTGAACACCAGGTTCAAGATCTAACTTATTTAGATTATGGATTTGTATTTAATTACTTATGTGAATTATAATTCCTTAGGAGGAATTTACTAGCTTATCAACATCACACGAGAACTGAGGTGAGTTCATGCCCCACTATTTTATTAAAACTCTTTTGGGGGAGATAGCATACTGGTAATATTACAAACGCTTTTTATATATCTAAGATGTGTATGGATATTAATATAGTGCTGTTTATTATGATAAAAGTCCTCACACTTTCGAATTGTTAATATTGGATAGCGGGGAAAGTTGGGTAGTACTACTAGGTGTGACGAGCCCCACCTGTGTGACTCGAGGTCAGTCGGGTGCAATTTGTCCTATGAACATTTGTCACGATATGACATCGTGGCTGGAGGCAAACATAACACAGTCAGCTTCAATGTCGAAATCACTATTTAATATCATTTGTGAATGGGCTAGCTAGCCATTACAATGCACATGCTTAAATATACGCTATTGTTAAACTGTGACGTTTAACTGTAAACTCTTGAACTGATCAACCGTTGGGTTGATACACGCTATTGTTAAACTGGGATGTTTAACTGCAAACTCTTGAACTAATCAACCATTGGGTTGATTACACTTTTGTTAAACTGTTATGATTAAACGCAAACTCTTGAACTTACCAACCATTGGGTTGATATACACTTTTGTTAAACTATTATGTTTAAACGCAAACTCTTGAACTCACCAACCATGTGTTGACTTTTAGTATGCTATTCTCAGGTCATTAATCTGGACTGCTATTAGGAGCACTACACGGGTCAAGCATGCATCCTAACGCTTAAACAATGATACATTTGTTTATCTTTATATTTTGGGTTTGTTTTATTTGTTTAAACGCTTCCGCATGAATTATAAAGTTTAAACTTTGGTTTGTTATGTTAAACGTTGCATATAGAGTCGTTTCAAGTAACTATTGACTGTGATCCTGGTTTGTTCACACGCCTCGCGGTAGAATTCCGCACGTGGATTTTGAGGGTGTGACAGATTGGTATCAGAGCCATTGGTTATAGAGAACTAGGTTGCATATACACTAGACTATAACCGCACACAGTTAGTTAGTTACTTGTTCCTAGTCTTCCTAAACTTAACTTATCATCGTAGGTTCAAATCCTTAGACTTTATATCTAATCTATGAAAATCTTATCGAGGTTTTGAATTCCATGAACCAAATGAACTTGTGTGACACATAGACACCTGTATTCTGGATTTCCTGGCAAAAGGCCTTCGGGCTAAGGCAAGCATATCGCATAAATCTCATTGCGAGACCTGGTATGCTTACCTGGGGATTTCTGGGATGAGTGATAAACTATGGTCAATACACAGGTCTCTAAGGAAAATGGGTCAAATTACCTTGGCGTGTCAATGATTTCCCAAACTTTACTGATCCTTTCGTATACTTTGATTAATCAACCCCGATATAATACATACATACTTGGTACTTCTATCATTGATGACCACTGTACTTGACAAGATATGTTAGCCTGATAGAAGGAACCGGGGTGACCATGCAAAGCAAATTACCATTACGGGTGCACACGTAATTGTAATTTGTCGTGCATGCTAAGTCCGGTGAATCTGGTCGGGTGGTAACATTGTAGTCAGTATAAGTCATCATTCCTACACCTTGAGCAAGAAAGTCTCGGTCTTCATAAAACATAACCACTAACTATCTATTAGTTCTACTTGTAGGAATGCTCACCCTTACCTTGAATTTGGACGAAATTCAAACCATGACATTTGTGTTAATCCCACGGATTCGGACTGATTCTCTAGCTTGTCTATTTCTTTAAATCCTTAAATTTCTCTTCCTTTTCATTTCAAGACAAAAGGTCTATTTTCATACGACTGATAGCTTTTGATATTTGGTAATTTAAAGAATGTCTGAAAGAGGACGTGGACGTAGGGAGAAGTAACAATCATGAGTATTACAAGTTTCTATTCTATACCCTAGGGTGCTAGGATCATAATTCTAGTAAGACCTTGTTAAGGGTAAACAAAACATTACTGACACTTGCTATTACTTAAGTCCTGTCCTACTTAGAGCCTTCATGATATTTTCAATCATTTTAAGAGACATTCCTCCACTTAGTATTTCAGTAACTGAGAAACTGATTGAATGCTTAGAATGAAAGTGGACTACAAGAGTGATGATACTCTCATTAAGTTAATCTTTGGGATGATGTTAAGGAAAAATTAGGATGTCGTGTAACTGGTTTAAGCACATTCTTAGTCTACCGGTGATGCTATATATAGGGTTATTGAGGTGAGTTCAAAGCCTTGGTGATTGGGTACTATTACTTAAGAAATGAAATGCAAAAGTTAGAATGATAATTCTAAAACCGTGCAATAATAGGGTTAGGTTGTGCTCTTTATACTGACAAACTCTAGGAATTGACAAAGCTGATGTCATACCTTATGACATAAGACCAAATAGGATTAAGAAGGACACTAGGCAAATCTAGTGAGTAGTAGAAAGAAGTTGGAAGGTTGAACAAGCAACCTAGCGGTAAGGTAGACAAGAATGCTAATGTTGTAAACCTAGCTATGTTGGTTAATACGATTAAGCTAAAATACGTTAAACGGGGACATTAAGGAGGTTGGAGTTCTGACCATTACCATAAGTCTGCCCTAGGTCGATTAGGACCTAAGGACAAGTTAGAAACAATCAGAATTAGGAAATGGCTATAGCTAGAAAGTAAGAACAGTTAAATTATGGAAATAAAGGTCATATAAGTCAAGGAAATACATCACGCGGTCATACATTTACGGCTGAAGCAAGCCACATTCGACAAGACTAAATGTTGTTACATGTACGTACCTTGTCATCAATAGCTACACATCCATTTGATACCAGGGTTGATAATAGCTTTGATTCTACTGGAATTATTCTTTAACTTAGCATTAACCCTAGCTAGTTGCTTAGAAATTATTTACTCGGTTAAAGTGACCAATGGTAATAATTAGAGGTTACACAAAAGTACACGAAGATCATGTCTTTGACATAGACTTAATACCGTATGAATTGGTTATCAAAGCATGAAACCAAGATAGACCATCAGGATAAGGTGATTCGTCAAAAGTCTCTAGAATCCAATGAGATCACGTTTGACTCAAAGTCTCTCCCTGGAAAGGGATTGTACGATTTGGAAAGAAAGTGTATTGCTGATGAATCATTTGTTGTTCCTGGAAATCGATGAACAGTTTCGTTTCATTGAAGAACCAGTAGAGATTAGGGATCAAGAAGTCAAAACCCTAAAACATAGCAAGATCCCTATTGTGCGTGTTAGGTGGAACTCAAAGCGTGGACCAGAGTTCACTTGGGAACGAGAGAACGAAATAATGCGCAAGTATCCTAACCTGTTCAAGGATGTTGCCAGTACATCTTAATTTTCGGGACGAAAATTCTTCTAACAGGGGGATGATGTGACAACCCGAAAATTTTTTTATAATATTTACGAGAATTTACAATTTATTTTTATATTTTTGTTATTATTTAATGATAATAAATAATAATAAAAATAATGAAAACAATAATAATAATAATAATGATATTATTAAAAATAATTTATAAAAATTATTAAACTTAATTTAATAAGTCCAGGGGGTAGTTTTGTAAATTCTGAAACTTGTTTTAAAAGGTTATATCAAGAAATAATAAACATTCTAAAGTACAGGGGGCCATTGTGTAAATTATTAAAAACCAACCCCCCGCCCGTCTCCCCGTCGATCCACCACCACCGGCCGGTTTCTGGCGAGTCTCCGGCGAGACCCAATACGCCAAAAAAACGCGGTTTTAACTCAATCAACCTATCCCGACAACTTTGGGTGGGTGATTCGAACTTGTACCCCACATAAATTTAGAATTCATAGTGCGAATTCCACCAAACCGAACCACTCCACTGTCGGCCGGGTTTTCGGCCATTATCGAGCACCAAACACCAAAAGTAATCAAATTAAATACGCACTCATGAACCTTTGATCATTTATAAACTGTTAGTGAATTCAATTCGATCTAAAACACACTGAAACACCCATTTCGATCAAACCATTTGGCCGCGACCTGCAACTCATTCGAAACCATACTTAAACACCTTATATACCCAAATTAACAGAGGGGTATCTATCCTTAACACCTATAGAAGCTGTCTGTGCAAACAATTCGATTATAATCGTCATTTGAACATCAATTCGAACCCATCTTGGTCGCGACCTGTTCATCAAGTGTTGATCATCAATTCGAACACAAAACAGGTAATTGAAACTACTATCATGCTCGGTTTAATATGGGGATTGAAAGCCCTAACCATAATTCGATTGACAACAACGATTTGGGCTTCAATTTTGGACAAATCGAAACTAGGGTTCTTCATACGATTTGTGTCACACCCTCATTTTCCACGTACGGGGTTTTACCGTCAGGCGTGTGACATAACCAGGATCTCAGATATAACACAGTCAGCTTCAATGTCGAAATCACTATGTATTAATATCAATTTGTGAATGGACTAGCTAGCCATTACAATGCACATGCTTATATATACGCTATTGATAAACTGTTATGTTTATACGCAAACTCTTGAACTCACCAACCATTGTGTTGACTTTTTAGTATGCTATTCTCAGGTCATTAATTTGGATTGCTGATAGGAGCACTACACGAGTCAGCATGCATTTTAGAGATTTAAACTTCAAACATATTTACTCATTTTTATTTATGGTTTAAACTACTCGGTTGGCACTTGTTTTGCCATATGGTACTTTCACATGTTTTGGATTGTTTTATTTACTTTACGCTTCCGCATGTCTTTTAAAGTTTAAACTCTGGTTGGTTTACAATAATCGTAGCATATAGAGTCGTTCCGAGTAACTATTGACTGTGATCCTGGTTTGTTCACACGCCTCGCGGTAAAACTCCGCACGTGGATTTTGAGGGTGTGACAGATTGGTCGTGACAGGAGGCAAACATAACACAGTCAGCTTCAATGTCGAAATCACTATGTATTAATATCAATTTGTGAATGGACTAGCTAGCCATTTCAATGCACATGCTTATATATACGCTATTGATAAACTGTTATGTTTATACGCAAACTCTTGAACTCACCAACCATTGTGTTGACTTTTTAGTATGCTATTCTCAGGTCATTAATTTGGATTGCTGATAGGAGCACTACACGAGTCAGCATGCATTTTAGAGATTTAAACTTCAAACATATTTACTCATTTTTATTTATGGTTTAAACTACTCGGTTGGCACTTGTTTTGCCATATGGTACTTTCACATGTTTTGGATTGTTTTATTTACTTTACGCTTCCGCATGTCTTTTAAAGTTTAAACTCTGGTTGGTTTACAGTAATCGTAGCATATAGAGTCGTTCCGAGTAACTATTGACTGTGATCCTGGTTTGTTCACACGCCTCGCGGTAAAACTCCGCACGTGGATTTTGAGGGTGTGACACGATTTGTGTCACACCCTCATTTTCCACGTACGGGGTTTTACCGTCAGGCGTGTGACATAACCAGGATCTCAGATAAGCATCAGTTACACCAAACACAGTAATTACAAAACATAACATTAAGTGATTAGTTGTTTAAATCAAACATGAGTGTTTCAGACTTGCGGAAGCGTTTCAAATATAGAAATCAACAGTGAATCGTTTCAACATGCGTTTTAACCATAAGAATCAATAGCGTTTCACAAATTAAACCAGTTGTGTTGTGATGTATGCCATGCATGCATCCTAGCTGAGTTCTTAATCTTGTGCGTTTCTGTGACCTGAGAAAACATGCTAAAATGTGTCAACATAAAGTTGGTGAGTTCACAGGTTTAACACAAAAAAAATGTGTTTGTAAGCGTAACCATAGTTTGCGTTTCAATGGTTTAGTATATATTGCATATCGTTAGGTAGCTAGCCTCTGTTCTTGTTACTTAGCGTTTCGAACCGAAGCTGACTGTTTACGTCCTGTTTATGTTTGTTGTATCCCGTCATGTCTCGTCAGACCATGACAATGTGTTAGGTCAATTCAGCACCCGTTTGACCTCCAATCAAGCTAGCGCGACTAGCCCGGGCGGGGTTTGTCAGACCCAGTAGTACTACTCAAAATTACCTCGCTAATCCCATTACTAACGGTTCGACTGTGTGAGGACATGTTGTGTGCTTGTACTAACGTAACAAGCGATATCAATAATACTGGCAACCATTCATAAAATATGTTTGCATGTTTTCTCCCCCAAAAAGGAAAGAAAGTAAAAAGGGGCCGTGAAACTCGCCTTGATTGCGTTGCAAAGAAATAATGTTCGCACGACGATTAGAATTTCAAGTTAACCTGTGTTTCGTTTAGTATGATCATAGTTAATGTTAGTTATTATTTACGAGTTTATAATATGATTAACGTTCGAATATGGATTAAGGTTTTGATAGAGAGTTATGTGTTTTGTTTAAGTAATTAATTTTTATAAAATACATTTCATACTTTTAATCCATTTAACGAACTATTAAGTGTTTTTAGAAATGAATTTTTGATGTAATGATGGTGTTCATTATGTAATTAGGTCCGTATGATAAACGAAGAATAATTATGAAAATATTATTCCAAATCGTTCGTTTAGAATATATTTTATAAAATAAATCATATTTGTAAATAATTTGGTAAATTTTAATTTGATTCTGAAAATTATTTAATGCTCAAAAATATAAACAAGATTTATAAAAATTATTTTTATAATTTTTATAAATTTTCTGTAATTTTTAAAAGTTCAAAAAGGCTTTAAAAAAATAAAAGAGGGTGCCCGGGTTCGAACCCGGGACCTCTTGGATTGCAAAGGGACGGGAGACCAGTGAACCATGGCATACAGCCGCGATAAAACTCCATCCCCTTTCATTTTAAACACAATCAAATCAAAACCCCCAAATTCGAAGAACCCTAGATTCGAATTCAATCAAATTGAAGTCCAAAACGATTATGATAACGAGCAGATTCATGGGGCTTTTATTCCCCATGATGAAACGATTACACAGGTGTTTTCAATTTACCTGATTGTGTTCGAATTGAAAATGAACACCACGATGAACAGGTCGTGGTTTGCCTTGAATCAAACGATGGATAAACGTATATGGAATTCGAATTAACTTTGCAGATAGCTTATGAAGATGATGATAAACAAAAGCCCTCTATTATTTTCTAATGAAATTGACCCGAAGGTGATGCTCGACTAAGTTGCAGGTCGCGATGGAGATAATGATCGAATTGATGTGTTTGTATGTTTTCAGATGTAATTGAATGGTGCATTCGATTGGTAATTGTTATGTGATCTTATATATACGATTACTTCGATTAATTAAATGTTAGTGCATTCGATAGTGGCCGGGAAAAGGGCCGAAGTGGGTTGGTCGGGTTGGGTGGTAATCGCACTACGATTTCTCAATTCGAAAGGGGGTCCAGGTTCGGTTCTTGCACGCGAAATTGTCGGGATATTTGTTTCGGTCAAAAATCAATCGGTTTTGGGCATAATGGTTCGCCGGAGGGGTGGCCGGAATAGTGGCCGGAGGGAGGGGGAGGGAAGTCGACGGTGAGGGTAAAAATTTTTTAAAAGAAATTACACTTTTACCCCCTGTAATTTGTTTTGTTTAACATTTTATGTTAAAAGTTCATAACACAAGTTTCAATTGTTACATTTTCAACCCAAAGTTTTCAAGGTTAAGTTTTTAACAATAAATTTTTATAAATTATTATTATTTTTTTAATATTATTATTATTATTATTGTTATCATTATTTTTATTATTATTATAAAAAAATAGTAAAGTGAATTAATCCGATAATCGGAGAAAAGTAATATTAACTAAAAAAAATTCGGGTTGTCACATTATCCCCTTGTTGCAGGAATTTTCGTCCCGAAAATTGGAACACAGTGAGTTAATGAGCTCAATGCTAACTAACGTACCGGTTAGTGACAGACACATGTTCTTTAACAAGAACAATCTTAGGTTTCCTTTCTGATTTGGGAATATGTTGAATGTTTCTAGCACTTTTGTTCATCAGAAGGTGACCATGAAACCATCTGTAGCTATCACGCGCACGTGAAACTTAATGAGGTAGAACAAATGTGAAAATAGACCCTCAATGTTCTTTGCTTGATATCGTGGGATGTCACTAATTAGTTGAAGGACTAGATCATCAGAAGACAACATGACACTCAAAAGTTGTTTCTGATCTTTATCAAGTTTTGTTGTGATAGAGTTTCTGCTATGCTAACGACCCCTGATAATGGAAATCTTATCTCGTGTGACATGGTGGCTAGCATTTGTTTTGCTCTCATCGTTTCCTCTGTAATATGAATAGTTTTATTAAGTTTTGTCTTCTTGGCCTTCTGTACAGCTATTTCTTCCCTTAGTTTTACCATCTTTTCTCTCTTTTTCACCGGATCTGTGATTTCTATAATTTAACTGTTCTTACTTTCTAGATATAGCCATTTCCTAATTCTGATTGTTTCTAACTTGTCCTGGGGTCCTAATCGACCTAGGGCACACTTATGGTAATGGTCGGAACTCCAACCTTCTTAATGTCCCTGTTTGACACATGTTAGCTTAATCGTATTAACCAACATAGCTAGGTTTACAACATTAGCATTCTTGTCTACCTTACCGCTAGATTGCTTGTTCAACCTTCCAACTTCTTTCTACTACTCACTAGATTTTCCCAGTGTCCTTCTTAACTCTATCTGGTCTAATGTCATGAGGTATGACATCAGCTTTGTCAATTCCTAAAGTTTGTCAGTATAAAGAGCACGACCTAACCCTACCATTGCACAATTTTAGGATTACAATTCTAACTTTTGCATTTCATTCCTTAGATAATAGTACTCAATCACCAAGGCTTTGAACTCACCTAATAACCTATATATAAGTATCATTTCAAAGAGTAACGTACTGTATGTGTGGAGAGTGTATCATCACTCCTATACATTTCTTGTGAGGAGTGTCTCATAAAGGATAAGGTCAATGTCATGATTGGAAATTCCATGAAGGCTCTAAGTAGGACAGGACTTAAGTAATAGCAAGTGTTAGTAATGTTTTGTTACCCTTAACAAGGTTTTACTAATGACGTGAGTTGCCTCAATTAGTTTTCCCATCAGCTAATTCTACAGTGTAACTAGGTTCCATATCAACTAAGGTTACGTCTAAGAGTTTAATAAACTTGTTGGAAACAAAACTCTTATCGGCACCGATATCAAACCGCATAGAAGCAAAACGACCATTCAGAGGAAACGTACCAGTAACCACATCCTGATCATCCCTTGCCTCACCAGAGCCAATCACAAAAACTCGACCTTTGGCACTGCCCCCGTTATTATCCTTGTTTCCACTCTTCAGCTGCGGGCAATCCTTCCTGTAGTGACCCTCCTTACCACACTCATAACAGGCTCTAGTCACTCCACCCTGGCGTTGTTGTTGAGGTTGTTGTTGTTGAGTCATTAGTTCACCCCTGCAGTTTTTGGCTGCGTGACCCATCTTTCCACATCTCTGACAACGGAGTCGATCACACGGGCCATGATGATGGAAGTTGCACCGATTACACTTAGGATTCTTGCCCGCGTAGCTACTCGATCCCTGGTCATAGTTGTTGTGGTTCTGATTGTTGAAGCTTGAAGACTTGTTGTTGTTATTGCCGTCCCATTTCCTTTTGTGATCAGAAGAACCAGAAGCAGCGCCACGTTTAGGTAAGGTGCCCTGTGCCACTGCCTGGTCAGTGAGTTTATGAGCCAGTCGGATGGCCTGCTGGATAGTGACAGGATCAGCAGCCATTACACTAGCCTGGATTTGAGGAGCCAGGTCATCAATGTACTTTTCGATCCGTTTGTAGGCCAGAGTCACCATCTGAGGACATAATGCTGCCAACTCGTGTGAACGAGTCGTGTACTCCTCAATGTCAGAACCAACCATCTTCAAATTCCAAAATTCTGCCTCCAGTTTCTGGACCTCGTTTCGGGGGCAATACTCTTCTTTCATCAAAATTTTGAAGTCTTCCCAAGGCATACTGTTAGCAGCATCAAGTCCTAAGGTTTGGACCTGTGAGTTCCACCATGTCAAAGCTGGTCCTTTCAAAGTGCCGGAAGCATACTTAACACGGTTTTCTGCTGGACAGTTACACATTGCGAAGGCGGATTCCAGCTTTTCAATCCAACGAAGGAGGGTAACAACACCTTCGGAGCCTTTGAAGGAATGAGGTTTGCAGTCCACGAACATCTTGAAAGTGCAGACTGCTTGACCTCCTTGGTTTTGGTTTTGGTTGATATTGTTGTTTTGATTTTGGTTCCTGGTCTGTTCGAACGCCTCGAGCGCTTCAGCAACACGCTCATTTATGATGGCATCGAGTTCAGCTTGTGTTAGATTAATGTTTTCTTGTCTACGTGGGCGTCCAACTCTTCGTCCAGACATGATTCTACGTATTCACAATACATGACAGTCACTATCGAATAACTATTGATAACAATAATTTGTTTCATACTAGTAGAAATGAAGGATTTATTTGCATATCGATAGCGAGGTTTTGTGAGAACCGAGACTTTATGTCTCCAAGTATAGAAACGAAAATTTGTACTGACTATGACTGTTATCACCTAATAGAGTTACCAGAATTCTCATGCACGACAATTTACAATTACGTGTGCACCCGTAATTCTAATTTGCTTTGCATGGTCACTCATGGCTTCTCCCATTCGTGATAACATACCTTGTCAAGTACCGAGTGCTGTCTGTTAAGACTAGCAAAGATAATAGGGTATGTTGGAAGTAGAAACGAGTACGATAGAATTTGCTGTGGTGTTCAAATCTTGGATAGTTTAAATTGGGAAAACGAAATCAAGGACAAGAATTATTCAACACGACAATGAGATGTTCCGAGTGTATTCGTTTGATTCGTGAATCAAAGCGATTACGTTGACTAATCAAAGTATTTAGTCAACCTCAACTTTGTTGAAAACATGCGTACCTATAAGCAGATACTCATCCCAAGGGTTCCCAGGTAAGGTAAACAGGTCCATCGGTTGATTTGGATATATGCGAATACCTTGCCTAGACAGAACACCCCGAGATACAGGAATCTTACTCTTCCAGCATTGCATGTATTCAGTAGTGGGACACAGACTTTGACGAGACTTTGAAAACCATCAATAACAATTCGAGGTTTTGGAGTTTGAAATCACTTTAATTAGGCACTCAAACCCTCCCGTATGTTAAAGTAAAAGTTTTCAAGCATCCAGATTAAGCAAACATAGCTTAGAAATCTATGTGTGTGTAACTAATGCAAATCCAGTTATAGTCTAAAATGCAATGCAAATGAGATGCAAGTCCATTTTAGTTCGCTATAACTAATGCTCTGATACCAATCTGTCACACCCTCATTTTCCACGTACGGGGTTTTACCGTCAGGCGTGTGACATAACCAGGATCTCAGATAAGCATCAGTTACACCAAACACAGTAATTACAAAACATAACATTAAGTGATTAGTTGTTTAAATCAAACATGAGTGTTTCAGACTTGCGGAAGCGTTTCAAATATAGAAATCAACAGTGAATCGTTTCAACATGCGTTTTAACCATAAGAATCAATAGCGTTTCACAAATTAAACCAGTTGTGTTGTGATGTATGCCATGCATGCATCCTAGCTGAGTTCTTAATCTTGTGCGTTTCTGTGACCTGAGAAAACATGCTAAAATGTGTCAACATAAAGTTGGTGAGTTCACAGGTTTAACAAAAAAAAATGTGTTTGTAAGCGTAACCATAGTTTGCGTTTCAATGGTTTAGTATATATTGCATATCGTTAGGTAGCTAGCCTCTGTTCTTGTTACTTAGCGTTTCGAACCGAAGCTGACTGTTTACGTCCTGTTTATGTTTGTTGTATCCCGTCATGTCTCGTCAGACCATGACAATGTGTTAGGTCAATTCAGCACCCGTTTGACCTCCAATCAAGCTAGCGCGACTAGCCCGGGCGGGGTTTGTCAGACCCAGTAGTACTACTCAAAATTACCTCGCTAATCCCATTACTAACGGTTCGACTGTGTGAGGACATGTTGTGTGCTTGTACTAACGTAACAAGCGATATCAATAATACTGGCAACCATTCATAAAATATGTTTGCATGTTTTCTCCCCCAAAAGGGAAAGAAAGTAAAAAGGGGCCGTGAAACTCACCTTGATTGCGTTGCAAAGAAATAATGTTCGCACGACGATTAGAATTTCAAGTTAACCTGTGTTTCGTTTAGTATGAACATAGTTAATGTTAGTTATTATTTACGAGTTTATAATATGATTAACGTTCGAATATGGATTAAGGTTTTGATAGAGAGTTATGTGTTTTGTTTAAGTAATTAATTTTTATAAAATACATTTCATACTTTTAATCCATTTAACAAACTATTAAGTGTTTTTAGAAATGAATTTTTGATGTAATGATGGTGTTCATTATGTAATTAGGTCCGTATGATAAACGAAGAATAATTATGAAAATATTATTCCAAATCGTTCGTTTAGAATATATTTTATAAAATAAATCATATTTGTAAATAATTTGGTAAATTTTAATTTGATTCTGAAAATTATTTAATGCTCAAAAATATAAACAAGATTTATAAAAATTATTTTTATAATTTTTATAAATTTTCTGTAATTTTTAAAAGTTCAAAAAGGCTTTAAAAAAATAAAAGAGGGTGCCCGGGTTCGAACCCGGGACCTCTTGGATTGCAAAGGGACGGGAGACCAGTGAACCATGGCATACAGCCGCGATAAAACTCCATCCCCTTTCATTTTAAACACAATCAAATCAAAACCCCCAAATTCGAAGAACCCTAGATTCGAATTCAATCAAATTGAAGTCCAAAACGATTATGATAACGAGCAGATTCATGGGGCTTTTATTCCCCATGATGAAACGATTACACAGGTGTTTTCAATTTACCTGATTGTGTTCGAATTGAAAATGAACACCACGATGAACAGGTCGTGGTTTGCCTTGAATCAAACGATGGATAAACGTATATGGAATTCGAATTAACTTTGCAGATAGCTTATGAAGATGATGATAAACAAAAGCCCTCTATTATTTTCTAATGAAATTGACCCGAAGGTGATGCTCGACTAAGTTGCAGGTCGCGATGGAGATAATGATCGAATTGATGTGTTTGTATGTTTTCAGATGTAATTGAATGGTGCATTCGATTGGTAATTGTTATGTGATCTTATATATACGATTACTTCGATTAATTAAATGTTAGTGCATTCGATAGTGGCCGGGAAAAGGGCCGAAGTGGGTTGGTCGGGTTGGGTGGTAATCGCACTACGATTTCTCAATTCGAAAGGGGGTCCAGGTTCGGTTCTTGCACGCGAAATTGTCGGGATATTTGTTTCGGTCAAAAATCAATCGGTTTTGGGCATAATGGTTCGCCGGAGGGGTGCCGGAATAGTGGCCGGAGGGAGGGGGAGGGAAGTCGACGGTGAGGGTAAAAATTTTTTAAAAGTAATTACACTTTTACCCCCTGTAATTTGTTTTGTTTAACATTTTATGTTAAAAGTTCATAACACAAGTTTCAATTGTTACATTTTCAACCCAAAGTTTTCAAGGTTAAGTTTTTAACAATAAATTTTTATAAATTATTATTATTTTTTTAATATTATTATTATTATTATTGTTATCATTATTTTTATTATTATTATAAAAAAAATAGTAAAGTGAATTAATCCGATAATCGGAGAAAAGTAATATTAACTAAAAAAAAATTCGGGTTGTCACAATTTGGGGGTAAATTGAAAACAGAGTTTAAAATTAAATGGAAACCAATATTACCGTGGGTGAGTCCCTTGGCTCACTGGTTTGGTGCGTGTGCATTTGGGTTGGAGGTCACGGGTTCGAACCCGGCCACCAACATATTTTTTTTAAAAAAAAAGCATTTTTGAGACTTTTAAACATACAGAAAAATTCTGAAAAATTATAAAAATAATTTTTATAAACTCTATTTATTTTAGAAATTATACAATTATTTTCTGGAAATTTATTTCTTTAAAAAATTTATTTATTTATTTATTTAAACAATTATTACATATATAATAAATTGTAATCCTTATAAAAATGGATTTTTAATAATAATTTAAATTAGTAAATTATTAACGGACATTATATTATTTATGGATTAATCCTGATAATATAAATACAAATTAGATTTTATAAATTTAAATATTTATAAAATCTTACAAAATTAAATATAAACTTACATGTTTAATTAACGTTTACAATTTATTTAGAATAAAATGATATGTTAAAATCATTATTTAAATTTTATATAAATCTTTAATTATTAAAGAAATAATAACAATAATTAAATGATTTAATGTTTATAACAAATTCCAGAAAACCAAACCCTAGATCAATTGAACACCAGGTTCAAGATCTAACTTATTTAGATTATGGATTTGTATTTAATTACTTATGTGAATTATAATTCCTTAGGAGGAATTTACTAGCTTATCAACATCACACGAGAACTGAGGTGAGTTCATGCCCCACTATTTTATTAAAACTATTTTGGGGGAGATAGCATACTGGTAATGTTACAAACGCTTTTTATATATCTAAGATGTGTATGGATATTAATATAGTGCTGTTTATTATGATAAAAGTCCTCACACTTTCGAATTGTTAATATTGGATAGCGGGGAAAGTTGGGTAGTACTACTGGGTGTGACGAGCCCCACCTGTGTGACTCGAGGTCAGTCGGGTGCAATTTGTCCTATGAACATTTGTCACGATATGACATCGTGGCTGGAGGCAAAGATAACACAGTCAGCTTCAATGTCGAAATCACTATTTAATATCATTTGTGAATGGGCTAGCTAGCTATTACAATGCACATGCTTAAATATATGCTATTGTTAAACTGTGACGTTTAACTGTAAACTCTTGAACTGATCAACCGTTGGGTTGATACACGCTATTGTTAAACTAGGATGTTTAACTGCAAACTCTTGAACTAATCAACCATTAGGTTGATTACACTTTTGTTAAACTGTTGTGATTAAACGCAAACTCTTGAACTTACCAACCATTGGGTTGATATACACTTTTGTTAAACTATTATGTTTAAACGCAAACTCTTGAACTCACCAACCGTGTGTTGACTTTTAGTATGCTATTCTCAGGTCATTAATCTGGACTGCTGTTAGGAGCACTACACGGGTCAAGCATGCATCTAACGCTTAAACAATGATACATTTGTTTATCTTTATATTTTGGGTTTGTTTTATTTGTTTAAACGCTTCCGCATGAATTATAAAGTTTAAACTTTGGTTTGTTATGTTAAACGTTGCATATAGAGTCGTTCCAAGTAACTATTGACTGTGATCCTGGTTTGTTCACACGCCTCGCGGTAGAATTCCGCACGTGGATTTTGAGGGTGTGACAAACGTATTCTTCATTCTTCCTCGTCAGTTTCGTTAACGGGGATGCGATTTTGGCAAAATCTTGAATAAATCTTCTATAATAACCAGCCAGACCCAAAAAACTGCGGACCTCAGATGGCGTCTTTGGAGGACTCCACCTCACTACTGTTTCAATCTTGGCAGGATCTACTAAAATACCTTCTGCATTAATCACATGCCCTAAAAACTGTACCTCCCGCAACCAAAACTCACACTTAGAAAATTTTGCATAAAGCCTTTCTTTTCTCAATCTTTCCAACACTTGACGAAGATGGCAAGCATGATCTCCCTCATTCTTCGAATAGATCAGTATATCATCAATAAACACAATTACTGATCGATCTAACATTGGCTTGCACACCCTATTCATCAAATCCATAAAAGCAGCAGGGGCATTCGTCAATCCAAAAGACATAACCAGAAATTCATAATGACCATAACGTGTGCGAAACATTGTCTTAGGTATATCTTCTTCCTTGACTTTCAACTGATGATATCCCGAGCGAAGATCTATCTTAGAAAACCAACTGGCTCCCTGTAGCTGATTAAACAAATCATCTATTCGTGGGAGTGGATACTTATTCTTTATTGTCAACTTGTTTAATTCTCTGTAATCAATACGCATACGCATACTCCCATCCTTCTTCTTCACAAACAATACTGGAGCACCCCACGGGGAAGAACTGGGTCTAATGAAACCTCTTTCCAGCAAGTCTTCAGTCTGTTTCATTATCTCCTTTAATTCCGATGGAGCTAATCTATAAGGTGGCTTAGCAACTGGCTTAGCACCCGGAACCAAATCAATTCTAAACTCAATTTCACGATCTGGAGGAATACCCGGTAATTCCTCTGGAAACACATCTACAAAATTTCTAATCACAGGAATGTCTTCCATCTTTCTCACAGGCTTTTGGGAATCAATTACATATATCAAATAAGATACACACCCGCGGCTCATTAGCTTATCAGCTTTTATCATAGATATTATTTTCACAGTTGACTCCTCTCTATCACCGTATACATTAATCGTTTTCCCATCTGGTGCTCTTAATTTAATTAACTTCTTATTACATACAATATGGGCTTCATGGTTTGCCAACCAATCCATACCCAAAACTATGTCAAATCCTCCTAACACTATAGGATATAGTTTAATAGGCAATCTATATCCGTCTAATTCAATATAGCAACCATCAATCATACTACTAATCATCACAGATCTATCATTAGCAGTTTCAACTACAAAAGCTACCTCTAATGGCCGAACTTCACATGCAAGCATAGGGCAAAAATCAATAGATACAAAACTTCCACTCGCACCAGAATCAAATAACACATTAGCTGGAATTCCATTCACTAGAAACGTACCTGAAACGACATCTGGCAAAGCTTTAGCCTCACTAGCTGACATAGAATATGCTCGCCCCTTGGCCACACTCGACCCTTCTCCTGACCCTTTCATCGATCTAACCGGTTCAGGCTTTCTAACAGTTAATCTTGGACATTCACTACGAATATGCCCCATTCTCCACACTCATAACATCTACGAGGGCTTTCATTACATTCATTAGCATAATGTCCTAACCTTCCACATTTAAAACAAGTTCTATTACCAATCATGCATTCACCCTTATGTAGCCTGCCACATTTCCCGCAACGTGGCAGCTCATTTCCGATATTCTTTTGGAATTGACCCTTTCCAAACCTACTTTTCTTTTGAAAACTTGGATTCTCAAATCTTCTTTGCACTACAGGTTCTTCACGCCTCCTTTTACTTCCGTCAGGAGCAACATTACTACCATAAACTTCTTGATACATATCTGCAGCTAAGTTTACCGTCAACTGGTAACTACTCGGAGTAGATGATCTAACCAACTTCCTAACCTCCTGAGGCAATCCCTGTGTATACCTCAAAATTTTCTTCTCTTCAGGAACCACTAAATGAGGCACCAACCGCGCCATCTCCTCAAACTTAGACGTGTATTCCCTATGAGACATATTACCTGCCTGGAACTGCAGGAAACTCATCTCTATTCGATCCATCTCACCCTTCGGACAAAACTTATCCGATACTAACTTTCTAAATTCAGGCCATAACATTTTGTCAGTAGCCTCCTCGCCTAACGTTTGGATAACCGTATCCCACCAATACAGAGCCTCACCTACAAACGAGTGGGCTGTAAACTTTGCCTTCTGATCCTCCCTACACTCACTCAACTTGATCACAACTTCCATTTCACGAAGCCATTTATAAGTGGCTACCACATCCATAGCCCCAGAAAATCGTGGAGGATTACACTCTTTAAACTGACTATATGTAACTCCCTTTCTCTCGCTAGACCCCTCAGCTTTATTAACATTCCTACTTTCATCAGGTCTAGCTGCATTCAAGGCTTTACGAACCTCCTCAGCAATTGCATCACGGAATTGCTGCCTCGTCATACTAAGCACCTCAGTGCTCTCATCAACATTTCTTTCCGAGGTTCCACCTTGCATTCTATCACTCTCTCTATCAGCCATAACCTATTAAAACGAGATCAGGATTATTTGGTACTCGCATGTAAGTATATAACCAGAATACTTATAAGTAAAGTAAATTATTAATAATGTTGGCCAAGTACTATTAATTGTTTACTTTACTTTTACTATTCTCGTTATTCCTTCTCATGATAGTCCCATCACCTTCTCTTGTTTTAATAAACTATTCTATCTAGCTATCCCTGCTGGCATATCTATTTTCTAGTTAAAGTCTAGTTATTATGACACTAGATCCCTTTAACTACTGCTCTGATACCAACCTGTGACGCCCAAAACCCGGCAGGGCACCGGAGGCACGTCACACAGTTGGATTAATATTTTAAACACAAATCAGAGCTTTCTATTTACAGCGGAAGACTTTAAACACTATTACATATTAACCCAACTTTTGAAAACATTTTACATATGATTGTATTTAATTATACATCCCCCTATTTACATTATTAACAAGCCCTAAATCCTATGCCAGCAGTTGCTCCGGGATAGCGTCCTCATCGGCTCATACTTGCTTTCCTCTATTATTAGAGGATCCCTCCTTACCTAGCACACACAACATACTCAAAACATCAGATAAGCTGGTGAGTTCTAATTTTCATTAAAACATTAACAATATCTTTACACATACAAAAATTCTAATTATATTGGCAATATTATAAGTTTAACTTTCATTATTATTTTGTCCCACTGGACCTATTTCACAGAACGTCGGTAGCCCACATCTAGCAACTACCAGTTCCTCACATTCAGAAACGTCGGTTGCCCACATCTAGCAACTACCAGTTTCCCATACCAAGTAACGTCGGTTGCCCACATCTAGCAACTACCAGTTACCATACCCAGAGACGTCGGTTGCCCACATCCAGCAACTACCAGTCTCCCATACTCAGTAACATCGGTTACCCACATCTAGCAACTACCGGTTACTATCTCTCATCCAGTAGGATGCCAATTAATCATCTAGGGTCGTCACCACAAGATGTTCACAAAGCTGCGTGATCGTCATCACTCCTATCAAACTGTACAGTTTCACACTCAGGCATCTTACCCTAACTGGCCTGTTGAGATTTACATCACATTAGCATTTCCAAAAACATTTCTTTTATTTATTGCCAATATTATCACATTCACTTATACCCTACACATCCTTTCTTTTAGCACCAGTTTAACATATTTTCATTAATCATCACCCCATCTGACCCATTGGAATCATCACCATCACGTAATGATTAACAATGTTCAGATGACTATCTTTTACACTCTACCTGACCCACTGCAATCATTACCATCACGTAATGATTAACAATGTTCAGGTAATCATTTATTACCCCCACTTTCCCTCTAACAGCTTTACAAACCGTTAGAAATATATCCATCATTACTATCACAATTCTGATACTAAAACATTCAATTCATTTATCATTATATGTGTGCAGCCCGAATGTTAAAACCAAACATTTAAAAAGGGCTTAGAACTCACCTTATCAATTTCCTCACCACAGTCTACACAATCCACGTACACAAGGTAACTAGTCCTTCCTCTAATCAAAGTATATCTAAAGCAATAAACCCTGTAAATAAACTTATTCTCAAACAGGGCCCTCATACGATTGAACACTTATGCGAATGAGCAATCATGCGACTGGACCTATGAGAATGAACCATGCGACTGAACCTTCAGTTGTACGACTAGCTGTTCATTCGCACGATTGAGTTCTCATTCGTATCCAGTGTTCCCTCGTCTTCATTCGGCCTTCTAACCAGGCGACTGGGTTCCAATCGCACGATTGAACCTTCATTCGCACTCAGTCACACGACCGGACTCTCATTCGTGCGATTGAGTCATGCGATTGAGCCCATTCGCTTGAAACGAATCAGCAGCTGTGTTCTTGACGTTTTTGATCCAAACTTACTCAAAATTTGAGTTTTAACCATCCAAATCATACCATATTCAAAACAGATCCTATACACATCGTTTACAATGGTTTCGAACCATTATTTCATCAAAACTTCACAAAAATTTGGATTTGAATTCCTGGATTTTAAATTCAGAAATGAACCAGATCAATTTACTGATTTAAACAGGTTATTGGATCAAATTCAATCATACACACAGCTTATAACATCTCCGGATTAATCCGTGATGTTCAAAACTTACCAAAACGGAGTTTCGCCTAATCAATTTCGTAAGAACAGGGTTTTGGGTGTGAAGGGGATAAGAGATTGAAGATAATACAGACAGAAGTCTATTTTCAACCTTCTACACTGCCTTACTTATCCATACTTACAACTTAGCCGCCTTACTTCCAATCTCACGACTGAACCATTCGCACAACTGAATCGTGCGAATGAAGCTCATGCTCCCACCATTCGTACGACTGAGCCTCAATCGCACATAAGGAGTGCGACTGAAGTTCATTCGGATACAAGTCATGCGACTGAATACTTGAACAATCAAACAACTCAACTTAATATAATTAATCATAACTATAATATAATTTACAAGTCCGGATTTAGGAACCGGATGTTACATATATATATATATATATATATGTGTGTGTGTGTGTATGTATATATGTAGATATATATGTATATATATATGTAGGTATTTATATATATATATGTGTATATATATGTGTGTATATATATGTATATGTATATATATACATATATGTATATATACATATACGTATATATGTATGTATATATATATATGTGAGTATACATACATACATACATACATACATACATACATACATACATACATACATACATACATACATACATACATACATACATACATACATACATACATACATACATACATACATACATACATACATATACTACTTATATAATACAAAAACCATGACTAATATGGTAATTTGCTCCCTGTTTTAAGACGGCAGATGAAAGGCCACTGTGTATTCATGTATCCCCCTTCAAATTTCTTCCATCTATGCCCCTCCTTTGCATAAATCCTTATTCTTTTGATCCAGAATTCAATTACGTACATCATATTAAATCCCACATTCATCTCCCTCATCATATTAGCTTCAACTCTTCTCCTTCCCCTTCCCTGGTACTATTCTCCTTCTCCTTCCCTGGTTTAAATCAATAATTACAATCGGTTTTGCTCCCTGGTTTCAGGAAATAATTACACTCGGTTTTGCTCCCATTTCAATCAATATTAGCTTCAACTCTTCATACCGATTAACAAAGTATCTTCATTGCATGTTCATAAAAAAATCATCACACACTTCAATCCATTAAACAACCGCATTTCAACAAAAAAAGTTACCTCAATTTCGCATTGAAAATATCCGTAAACAAAGAAGACACCACGGTCGCAATAACATCAATCAGCAAATCACCGGGAAGAGATCCGACCATCGGCCGCTGTGGTGGCCGTCGTTGTTTCGTCGATGCACCGATTTCATTGATTCCACCGGCGATCATCCTCCTCTTCATTCCGATCAACGATGATGAATCACAATCCGCATCTGTACTCTCCATATCTCGAATTTGAGTATTTAAACCTCCAAATCTCTGATTGATCAAATTTTCTGGTGGAATTTACGAATTGTAAATCCGATAACGGTTTTATGTATGTAGGATTGTGGAATTTAGGGATTGAAGATGATCGATGATGAATTATTAGTTGATAACGGAAAATAAGATTCTGCATGAAAGGTATCTGATGATTTTTGCAGATTTAGGGTCGAATTATTGAATACTTTGATTTGGTATGCGTGTAGATATACAGCGATGTTGTACGTATAGATGGGTAGCTTTATTCCCTATTTGGAACCGTTTTTCATGATGGGTCTGTAAGTTTTTAATGATTTGGATTAGAATTTGAGTTGGGTTTTTAGGGTTTCCTTTGTTTCTTGTTTGGTTTTTATAACATAAGACATGATCAAGCAGACTATCAGTAAGGTTTCATGGAATCAATCTAAATGCAAGAGTTGGTATATGGTAGTTATAGGTGCCAATTGGAGGGGCCTACATGCTCATAGATGTGCCAATGAGCAACTGCATCAACAGTGAGATCAATAAAGTCTACCTTTTAACCCATTTTAACTCAGCAATACTCAACAAACACTTGGCACGTGCTTATAATTTTGGTATGGTGTTACCTTTAGCAACGACTTCGTTGAGGTACTTTTGATGTCACACCCCGACCGACGGCGGAATCATCAGAGCAGACGAGGGAATAATTGATTGTTCATAACACATGGTTGTCTATTAGTGGAGATAATATTAAAATCATATTACAAGATAACATGATTTTACACAAGCAAATACAACAATTGAAATCACAAATAGTAATTGTCTTTTATTTTGACTAAGTCCGAGTCTTAAATGAGCATGTAGAAGTCCACTATCCTGCTTAACCTGAAATCATGTGGAAAGTAACGAGTCAGCTAAAAATTAGCCGGTGAGTAAACACGGTTTGAATATACATATAGATTGATTGTTTGATTGAGAATAATCCAATTCACAAGGTAATGTTAAGACTTGTAATGCAATAGCGGAGCATGTAGATAAACCGACACAATATAAACCCCTTGACTTGACACTTGCAAATAATAGACTCCACACATACACCATAGATTGACTCTTGACTCTGACACAATCACCACTCGGCTATTCATATGGGGTGGGTTATCCAAACCAGTAGATCTACCATTGATACCAGGATTGATTGATTGAATTAGGGTTCTTACTGTCGTCCAGTTTATCATAGTATGTTCACATAGTTGCAAGTAATAACATAACCTGTCTTGAATTGAATTTAGAATGAAATAACAATAGAATATCATTATTGAATATTGAATCACATGATTTCCCCCAAATAAGAAATGATATAAAAAGGGGATATGAATACTCACTTGATTGATGAGATTAGAATTTGGACGTGATAGATTAGACACCAACGATTTTCTTACGAGTAATCTACGGAACGGTGTCTCGAGTTAGAATATTAATAATATGAGAATTAAAATTAGATTAGGGTTTTCATTGGGATTGGGTTTTGAATGGTAGTTTAAATAAAATAATTTATTTAGTTTGAATGTCTTGAAATAAATAAACAAAATTATTGAAAGTGATTTTTGTTTAGAATTTAATAGAAATAAATGTATTAACACGCGTAACCGTTTGATTTATTGTTAAAGTATGGGAAAAACAAATAATTAATTTTATTAATTAATTATATGATAATTAATTAAATTATTTAATTATTTAAATGACTAAAAGAAATGAAAATGATTTTAGAAAGATTTAAATATAAAACTTTTATATTTAATCATGATTTAAACAATAATACATTGATATTATTTGAACCCATAATAATTTAGTGATGTTAACCATTGTTTAAAGTCTTATTTTTTAAGAAATTAAACTAGTTATTTCATTTATTTAAAACAAATAATAAAACAAATAAATAAAATGTTGAAATAAATTTCAGAAAATAATTGGGTGGTTTTAAAAATTTTTAATGTTTGTAAAAACATTTTTATAATTTTTAGAAATTTTTTTGTAATTTTTAAAGGCTTAAAAAGGCCCTAAAAAAATAGGTGAGGTTGCCCGGGGTCGAACCCGGGACCTCTTGGATATCGAAGGGACACGGAACCGGTAGGACAAAGGCATACAGCCGCGATGGAATTGGTTTCCAAATGGTTTTAAACACCGTTTCGATTAAACCTTCAAATCCATACGAGCCCTAGTTCGAATCCGGACCAAATTGAACTCAAATTCGATTTCGATGGCATCTGAAATCATGGGGCTTTTGATCCCCAGGTAAAAACGAGTGTGAGGGTGTGTTCAATTACCCGTGTGATGACGAATTGGTGATGAACTCAACAAGAACAGGTCGCGACTGTGGCTCTCAATCGATTAATGGGTAAATGTTGATGAAAATCAAATTAAATTGGTAGGAAGCTTCGGATGTTGATCGAGATTAAAAGCACCTTATCAGTTTCTGTTAAATTCAATCGGAGGTTGGGTTTAAATTAAGTTGCAGGTTCGCGATTAGGAGGTGCTCGAAGGTGATGTTTGTGTGTTTTGTATGAATTTGAGTATGGAATTCGATGAGAGACGGATATATATTCGTCCACATTCGATTAATTTCATTATTATGGAGATTTAGTGCTCGAAAGTGGAGGTTTTTCGGCCGAGATTTCGGGGAGCAAAATCGGGGAAGATGGGGGTGGGGTTGGGTGCTTTTCGGAATTTGCACAATGGTCCCTGAAGTTTCTAATAGTAAAACAACTGAACCTAAAGTTTGGTTTTAGTTTTAAATAAATTACAGCTAGCCCCCTGAAGATTCAGATGGTTATTATTTCATGTAAATTTTTATTGATTACAAGCTAAAGTTGTAAAACTTAGACTATTATTATTATTATTATTATTATTATTATTATTATTATTAATAATTATTATTATTATTATTATTATTATCATTACCATTATTATTAATATTATTATTACTACATTATTATTATTAATATTGTAAATTTTATTATTATTATAGTAATAATAATTATTATTTTATTTAAGATTATTATCACCTTAAATTTTTATAATAATAAGAAATTATTATAACACTTATAATGTTAGTATTATTAATTTGTTAATCTCTCTGTATAATAAATCTCCAAAGTTGCAAAAATAACGTGAAAGTCCTTTTAAGATTTAACATAGTTAACTTGTATTTAACGAAAATACGCGATGTTACAGTCTCCTCTGCTTTAGGAAATTTCGTCCCGAAATTTGTTCACGAGGAGGCTGAAACGAAGAGATGAGGATACTGGGATTTCATTTGGTCATCACGTTCCCAGGTGAATTCTGGGCCACGTGTAGATTCCCAGCGGACTTCGACAATGGGTATCCGACTATGCTTGAGTGTTTTGACTTCCCGATCCATAATTTCCACAGGTTTCTCAATAAAGTGCATTGATTCATCAATCTGGACTTCGTCGAGTGGAATGTGAAGATTTTCATCGGCAATACATTTCTTGAGATTTGAAACATGAAGCATCGGATGTATATTGTTGAGTTCTTGGGGTAGTTCAAGCTTGTAGGCCACTTTCCCAATTCGCTCGAGCATTTTGAATGGACCCACGTAAGGGAATTGATCTATGGTCGATTTCATAAGAATTTTCGAGGTGCTAGCTTCCCTTTCTTTCCAAAGCGAATCACTCCCTTCCAAGGTGATACCTTAAGAAGTACGAGATTACCGACATTGTATTCCATGGGCTTACGTCTTTTGTCAGCATAATGCTTTTGACGATTTCTAGCAGCGACCAAGTTATCACGGATCTTATGAATTTTGTCGGTTGTTTCTTGTATCAATTCCGGACCAGTAATCTATGATTCACCAACTTTAGACCAACAGATAGGAGATCGACACTTTCGGCTGTATAAAGCTTCAAATGGTGCCATTTGGATACATGTATGGTAACCGTTGTTGTATGAAAATTCGATTAACGGTAGATGAGAATCCCAAGAGCCACTGAAATCAATGACACACGCTCGAAGCATATCCTCAAGCGTCTGTATCGTTCTTTCAGTTTGACCATCGGTTTGGGGGTGATAGGCTGTGCTGAGATTCAGTTGAGTTCCCAAAGACGATTGAAGACTTTGCCAGAAATGGGAGATGAATTGACCATCACGATCGGAGATAATATTTAATGGTACACCGTGACGGCTGACTATTTCATTGATATAGATACGAGCCAATTTCTCAACTCGATAATCTTCACGAATCGGTATAAAGTGTGCCGATTTAGTCAATCGATCTACGATGACCCAAATGCTATCATAACCGCTAGAGGTTCGAGGCAATTTGGTAATGAAGTCCATGGATATGTCTTCCCACTTCCACACGGGAATATCAGGTTGAACAAGTAATCCAGAGGGACGTTGATTTTCGGCCTTAACTTTTGAACAGGTGAGGCATTTGGACACATACAAAGCTATATCCTTTTTCATACCGGGCCACCAATATTGGTTCCGAAGATTCATGAACATCTTATCTGCTCCCGGATGAATAGAATAACAAGCCTTATGAGCCTCATCCATGATAGTTGCTCGAAGATTATCGCGATTCGGAATCCAAAGTCGATCTGGAAAATACAGTAGTCCGTCCGACTTGGTTTCCAATTGAAGTTCAGCACCGCATGACATTTCCTCATAAATGTTGCCCTCGGTGACTGATTCGCGTTGAGCTTCGAGTATACGGGTCAGAAGGTCGGTTTGAATGGTAACACTTTGAAGCATAACCTGGCCCTTACGACTTAATGCATCGGCTATGACATTCGCTTTTCCAGGATGGTAGCGAATTTCACAATCGTAGTCATTAAGTAACTCAACCCATCTTCGTTGCCTCATGTTTAATTCTTTCTGATTGAAAATGTGCTGAAGAATCTTGTGATCAGTAAATACAACACACTTGGTACCGTAAAGATAGTGCCTCCAGATTTTGAGTGCGAAAACCACAGCTCCCAGTTCGAGATCATGGGTTGTGTAATTTTTCTCATGAATTTTGAGTTGCCTTGAGGCATAGGCTATGACTTTCCCTCATTGCATGAGAACACAACCAAGACCTTGCTTGGAAGCATCGTAGTAGACGACAAAATCATCATTCCTATCAGGGAGGGTCAAGACTGGAGCATTACATAACTTTTGCTTAAGTGTTTGAAATGCTTTTTATTGATCTGGTCCCTACTGGAAAGATTTATCCTTGTGGGTCAAAGGAGTAAGAGGCACAACGATCTTTGAGAAATTTGGGATGAAACGCCGATAGTAGCCGGCCAAGCCAAGGAATGAACGGATCTCAGTGGGAGTTTTAGGTTCTACCCAATTCTTTACCGCCTCAATCTTTGCAGGATCCACATGAATTCCTTTATCATTTACGATGTGACCAAAGAATTGTACCTCTTTTAGCCAAAATTCGCACTTGAAAAACTTAGCATATAGTTTCTCTTCTTTCAGAAGCTCAAGAATCAAACGGAGGTGATGTTTATGCTCGGATCTTGATTTTGAATAAATCAGAATGTCGTTGATGAAGACGATCATGAACTTGTCCAAGTATGGCTTACACAAGCGGTTCATTAAATCCATGAACACAGATGGTGCGTTGGTCAAACCAAATGGCATAACCAGAAATTCGTAATGACCATATCTTGTACGGAAGGCTGTTTTGGGAATGTCATCATCATGCACTCGTAGCTGATGATAACCAGAACGAAGGTCAATCTTGGAAAAGTATGAAGCGCCTTGAAGCTGGTCAAACAAGTCGTCGATTCTCGGTAGAGGATACTGGTTCTTGACAGTAAGCTTGTTGAGCTCCCGATAATCGATACACATACGAAATGAGCCATCTTTCTTCTTCACAAACAACACCGGAGCTCCCCATGGTGATGAACTCGGGCAAATGAATCCTTTGTCTGACAGTTCTTGCAATTGGCTAGCAAGTTCTTGCATCTCGGATGGTGCAAGTCGATAAGGAGATTTTGCCACAGGAGTTGCACCCGGCACAAGGTCAATCCGGAATTCAACTTGACGAACGGGAGGAAGACCGGTTAAGTCTTCGGGAAAGACTTCGGCGAATTCTCGAACAACCGGAATGTCTTCAATCTTCCTAGGTTTCTCATCCGCTTTCACGATATGGGCTAAGATAGCCACGTAATACTTGCGGAGGTACTTTTGGAATTTGGTACAAGACATGAGTTTAAGCTCTTTGGAAGGCTTTTCCCCGTAAATATTTAACACCTTTCCGGGCGCAAGAGGGATTCAGATGATTTTCTCGAAACAAACAACTTCAGCATGGTTCTGGATAACCAATCTATGCCTATAATGACATCGAAATTTCCAAGTTGCATCGGTGTAAGGTCGATAGGAAAATCATGTTCGCTAAGACTAAGGGTACAGTTTGGAATAATTGAATCGATTGTGATAGGTTTCCCGTTGGCTATTTCTACCGTAAACGGTTTCTCCAACTTAGTTCTCGCACTAGCAAGCAAAGGCTCAAATTCTAAGTATACAAAACTTTTGTCGGCGCCGGTATCAAATAAGACTGAAGCATAATGATTATTGATTAGAAACATACCGTTCACCACATCGTTATTGGTTTGAGCTTGATGAGCATTGATGTCGAATGCTCGACATTGAGCTGCAGGGACCGCCTTGAGGAGCTTCGGACATTGGTTGCGAAAGTGGTTAGGATCCCCGCATTGGTAGCAAGCTCTTGCTTGCGTGATTGTCGGGGTATGCTGAACAGTCGATGTGGTAACTGGAACCCTTGCAGTATTCTTGCATACGTTGAATGTATGCCCAAAACGACCACAGTTTGTGCATTGGCGACACTGAACGTTAGCGGGATGATGATACTTGCAGTAGTTACACTGCGGAAAGGGTCCAGCGTATGGCTTTTTCATCAGCGGTTGGTTGTTTACTGCTGGTTGACGAGTTGGAGGGACTTGATTAATTGGCACAGCGGGGATAATTACAGCAAAGTTTTGAGCGTTAGCCTTCCTCTTCTTATTCTTGGAAGGCTCGGGTTGGTCAGTTTTGACGGTTTCATTAGGAAGTTTATTGATATTCTTCTTCTACCCTTTTCTGGTTAAAGAACCAACTTTCACATGATTATCGGTTAACTGCGCAGCCAGCCTAATAGCATCTTCTAGTGTCGAAGGATTCCTTCCTAACACCATATCTTGAATCTGCATGGGTAATCCACCAATGTATTTCTCGATGGCTCGAGAGATAGGGGTAGCAAGGTGCGGTACTAGAAGGCTCAGTTCGTGAAATCGGTTAGTGTATGCTAGGTTCTCGCCACTGTCTTGGGTTAACTCCCAGAACTCAGCTTCCAGTTTCCGAACTTCATTTCTTGGGCAGAACTCTTTAGTCATGAGCTCCTTAACTTCAGCCCATGTTAATGCCAGAGCAGTTTCAGGGCCACGTGTTCTTTTCTCTCCGTTCCACCAAGTAAGTACGCGTTTCTGGAGAACACTTGTGGCATACCGGACTTTTAGATTTTCAGGGCATTCGTTGTTTAGGAAAGTGTTCTCGATGCTTTCGAACCACTGTAGTAATCCGGTAGCACCTTCAGTTCCACTAAACTTAGGGGGGTTGCAAGAACTGAAATGCTTATAAGTACAAGGTTGGGGAAGGTTTGGTGCAGTTGGTTTTGAACAGCATTATTGCCTTGGTTCAAATGGGTAAGTAGAGTTGGGATGACCGTAACAACTTAACGTGCTACAATAGCAGCAATCTTACGGCCAGAGTTCCCAGATCGTGAACGGATTTGACGAGAAGACATTCTGAAATATCATTAAGATATTTTATGAGAATTGGATAATTGGAGTTATACCACATGAAAACGACAATCGGGAATTTGGCATAATAACAATGAGATGTTCCGAGTGTAATCGTTTGATTTGTAAATCAAAGCGAGTACGTTGACTAACCAAAGTATTAGGTCAACCACAACTTTGTTGAAGACATGCGTACCTATAAGCAGATACTCATCCCGAGGGTTCCCAGGTAAGGTAAACGGATCCATCGGTTGATTTGGATTTATATGAGTACCTTGCCTAGACAGAACACCTCGAGATACAGGCATCACGCTCTTCCAGTATTACATATTTCAAGTTGTAAGACACAGACTTTAACGAATTTGAAAACCACGAATAACGTTTCAAAGCTCATTTTGAAAACCATTTGATTTAGGCACACAATGCCTTGAATATGATTTAAGATTTGTGTGTGCATTGATAAGATTCAAAGTATAAGAGGAATCACATAAGGCATATAATCACATAATCAAGTATAAACATATAAAGCATATAAAATCCTATCTAAGCATACAAAATACATGAGAGGACTCATGTGTAAGGGTACTTAGTTATAGTCTAGGTCATTCCGTTTCTAATAACCGAATTCCCTATAACCATGGCTCTGAGACCAATCTGTCACACCCCGACCGACGGCGGAATCATCGGAGCGGACGAGGGAATGATTGATTGTTCATAACACATGGTTGTCTATTAGTAGAGATAATATTAAAATCAGATTACAAGATAACATGAGTTTACACAAGCAAATACAACAATTGAAATCACAAATAGTAATTGTCTTTTATTTTGACTAAGTCCGAGTCTTAAATGAGCATGTAGAAGTCCACTATCCTGCTTAACCTGAAATCATGTGGAAAGTAACGAGTCAGATAAAAATTAGCCGGTGAGTAAACACGGTTTTGAATATACATATAGATTGATTGTTTGATTGAGAATAATCTAATTCACAAGGTAATGTTAAGACTTATAATGCAATAGCAGAGCATATAGATAAACCGACATAATATAAACCCCTTGACTTGACACTTGCAAATAATAGACTCCACACATACACCATAGATTGACTCTTGCCTCTGGCACAATCACCACTCGACTATTTATATGGGGTGGGTTATCCAAACCAGTAGATCTACCATTAATACCAGAATTGATTGATTGAATTAGGGTTTTCATTGGGATTGGGTTTTGAATGGTAGTTTAAATAAAATAATTTATTTAGTTTGAATGTCTTGAAATAAATAAGCGAAATTATTGAAAGTGATTTTTGTTTAGAATTTAATAGAAATAAATGTATTAACACGCGTAACCGTTTGATTTATTGTTAAAGTGTGTGAAAAACAAATAATTAATTTTATTAATTAATTATATGATAATTAATTAAAATATTTAATTATTTAAATGACTAAAAGACATGAAAATGATTTTGGAAAGATTTAAATATAAAACTTTTATATTTAATCATGATTTAAACAATAATACATTGATGTTATTTGAACCCATAATAATTTAGTGATGTCAACCATTGTTTAAAGTCTTATTTTTAAGAAATTAAACTAGTTATTTTATTTATTTAAAACAAATAATAAAATAAATAAATAAAATGTTGAAATAAATTTTAGAAAATAAATGGGTGGTTTTAAAAATTTTTAATGTTTGTAAAAACATTTTTATAATTTTTAGAAATTTTTTTGTAATTTTTAAAGGCTTAAAAAGGCCCTAAAAGAATAGATGAGGTTGCCCGGGGTCGAACCCGGGACCTCTTGGATATCGAAGGGACACGAAACTGGTAGGACAAAGGCATACAGCCGCGATGGAATTGGTTTCCAAATGGTTTTAAACACCATTTCGATTAAACCTTCAAATCCATACGAGCCCTAGTTCGAATCCGGACCAAATTGAACTCAAATTCGATTTCGATGGCATCTGAAATCATGGGGCTTTTGATCCCCAGGTAAAAACGAGTGTGTGGGTGTGTTCAATTACCCGTATGATGACGAATTGGTGATGAACTCAACAAGAACAGGTCACGACTGTGGCTCTCAATCGATTAATGGGTAAATGTTGATGAAAATCAAATTAAATTAGTAGGAAGCTTCGGATGTTGATCGAGATTAAAAGCCCCTTATCAGTTTCTGTTAAATTCAATCGGAGGTTGGGTTTAAATTGAGTTGCAGGTCCGCGATTAGAGGTGCTCGAAGGTGATGTTTGTGTGTTTTGTATGAATTTGAGTATGGAATTCGATGAGAGACGGATATATATTCGTTCACATTCGATTAATTGCATTATTATGGAGATTTAGTGCTCGAAAGTGGAGGTTTTTCGGCCGAGATTTCGGGGAGCAAAATCGGGGAAGATGGGGGGTGGGGTTGGGTGCTTTTCGGAATTTGCACAATGGTCCCTGAAGTTTCTAATAGTTAAAAACTGAACCTAAAGTTTGGTTTCAGTTTTAAAAAATTACAGTTAGCCCCTGAAGATTCAGATGGTTATTATTTCATGTAAATTTTTATTGATTACAAGCTAAAGTTGTAAAACTTAGACTATTATTATTATTATTATTATCATTACCATTATTATTAATATTATTATTACTATATTATTATTATTAATATTGTAAATTTTTATTATTATTATAGTAATAATTATTATTATTTTATTTAAGATTATTATCACCTTAAATTTTTATAATATTAAGAAATCATTATAACACTTATAATGTTATTATTATTAATTTGTTAATCTCCCAGTATAATAAATCTCCAAAGTTGCAAAAATAACGTGAAAGTCCTTTTAAGATTTAACATAGTTAACTTGTATTTAACGAAAATACGCGATGTTACAGTTGATTCTTGTTAGATGTGGTAAGATGGGCGGTTACCTAGCTGTGTAAGGGGTCAAATGGGTAACTTTTTGAAAATGGGTTGGGTTGTGTTCAATCCAAACAATTGATATCCAAAACTTTTAAAATGTTGGATACACGACATGTGCAACACATGATTACCAAATGGATTGAGGTTTTATGCAATAAAAATGCACTGTTGATGCTTTCAATTTTCAACCCAATTAACATCTGTATCGTGCCTTTTATAACTAAACACGGAGAGTATATATTATCATCTCAACTTATAATGGTTATTAGTAGTTATGTGATATCAGGCACTAATGCACTATCAGTAACTCAAACTCTAGGTGAGGAAGGTAAGAAGTGGTTCTAGGGTACTGCAAATATGGTTCGCCAGTTTCATTGGCTGTTTGAGGTACCTGAAACTAAATATTTATGTTAAAGTTATCATTTGACTTTGGTCAAACTAAGATACTATTATGAACACACAATATAAGTAATCTATGAATATGCACAATGCAAGAAGCATGGATATTAAGGATATTCTCATTCTGTCTGGAGATCACTTGTACCGAATGGATTATGTGGAGTTTCTTCAGGTAAAGTATGATAACCATAAACAAACTTTATGTTAATTATAGAAGTTCATAAAGATTCCTATATTAAATTTTTTTTTTCAGAGCCACAAACAACTTGCATCAAGTCATGAAACATGTTTCACTCATGCTGCAGATTCAATCTTTTTCATGCAGAAGAGACTATAATATGTTGCAATCAGTATACTCTTTTGCTTGAAATCTATAAAAAGTTGAGGGCATAATAGTCATAAGGTTAGTATTGTGCTTCAAGTATAAGAAACTTGATCTATGTATTGTGGGTTGACTTTTCATGCCTTATACAGTTGATTGGATTCATTTTGTTGGGGGGTTATGTGCTTGATTTTATCTGCAGGATGACAATTTCTATTTTGAAGGTTGGGAACTATTAAGTGTACGTGCCTATGGCTTGTCATTTTTACAATTGGAATGCGTATAACGTTATAACATCTTAACCTATGGATATAAATATGTATCTCTTCCGTACTATTTTTTGTTGTATCTTCACTGACTGCTGATGGATTCTTAAATGTGACCATACATATTTTGCTGATGGCATTAGTCAGTTTAGTAAATTAACCTGGCTGATATATAAATAAAACACATACCTAAGTACTGATTGTTTTGGCGGGTCTTGTTCATTTGTTGAACCAGTATCCAAACGCATCGTTGATTCAAATTGATGGCGTGAATACGAAGGAGGAGGTTGTGTGGTATCAAGGGAAGCACATGGCTCACATATACAAAGTCAAGGTAAGGAACAATTGTAAATGTTATTGAATTAATTTCATAAAGAAGTTTAGAAATATGATTGTCTACATGATATAGTTTTGTTTCATTTCACTATTTGATTGAGTTAGGTTTGAATTAAGAGAGTCACCCGGTATGTTTTGTGTTCTTGCAAAACGCATTGGATTTGATTAATAAAGTGAAAATGTTAGAGTTTGATTTAAATTGTACATGATTTTACGTTTTTTGAATTGCATTGTTGCAAATCTGGTGACTATTATATGTTTTTGCTTTGGATTTGCTATTTCATTCATTAGTCTTTTTTTGGCTATAAACATTAATTAAAAAGGACTTTGATCTGTTCACGTAACCATGTGATGATAATTTATTAGGTTTTTGGACATATTGGTTATCATATTCTGTCATTTTATCTGAATTGTTACGAGCTACAAGATCAAATAAGAACACCAGATCAAATCAGTATGTGATTGTTTAATCTGTAAAGATGGTTATGATCTGTTGGGCAAAAAAAAGAGCTAATTAAAATACGGCAATGGTTTTGATTTGATTATTTTAGGAGCCATTTGACCCATTTCTTTTGAAGCTAATATTTATAATTTTATTTGTTTTACATGTTAAATTATGCACGATAGCATGGATATAACCAATTTTAAGTTAAACCTACACTGACCTATGTTTTCCTGTGCGAATGCAGATGGGTTGAAGATGACCCATATGGAGATCACTGGAAGTGTGAAGATGTGCATATTACAGACGATTGATAAAGCTAAGACTGATGAGAATAATGTCGATAATATTCAGAGAGCCATCTGAATCACTAATTAGAGAGAACTACCGTATATTGAAGTATGTTCACTAGGGATACTCTTTATAGTATGATTGTTTAAATGGATATTTAAACCACTTCACTTTGCGAGATTTACTTGCTATTAATTTTGTTTTCAGTTAGTGTTGATTGATTCAAAATTGGAAACCCACTTTGTTATAATTGTAATTTGAACAACTAACATACTACAGATTGAATTGTTGTTGATTGGTGAAGTGAAGATAAAGTTGACACAGGTTGTTTAGTTATAAAGATTATGATATTATTTGGTTTAGTTTTTATTTGAAATGTGATTATTTTGTTTACTTTAACATGAGTACTCAATTTCATGTCTTGAGGACTAGATTAAGTTACGTTGATGACTGAAAATACAGTTTGGCTACCACGTATATGAATATATTCTCAAACTTTTTACCCCCTATCGTAACGCGCAGATGGTAATGAGTTTCTGATTAATTTAACGGATGGAAGGTTCGTGTCAATCGTTGTCTATGATGCAATCACAACAACATTGTCTGTAGCTCCGTGGTAAATACATATAATATTCTATCAAGTTTTTCATAAACTAGCTAACTAATATTACTTACTCTTGATTCTTAGATTAGAAGATTGACTCTATTCAGTTTGGGAGTCATCCATCAACAAAAGCATCATACTCCAACTAATGAGGTGGATCGAAAAGCAAATAACAGAAGTACTATTCCATCATAACCCAAAAAGAAGTACCACAATGTAAATTGATGACTCCGCCGCATCGCGCGGGTTGCCTACTAGTATATATACATATATATATATATATACACACACACATATATATATACACACACACACGCGCGCGTATATGTGTAGGGAAATTTAATTGAAAACCATAAATCTGTAAAGAACCAAAAATAACCACTTTAACTCTTCTACTATTTATTATATAAATATATCAAAATGTTTGTAATTTTACTAATTTTAAGATAGATTTTTAAAAATCACGATATTTATAGTATTTTAATAATATGCATATATGCACCCACATTATATTACATATATGAACATTTTATATTTTTTCTAAATAAATTAGGGAGAGAGGTGATAAAATGAAAGAAACGATGAAAAAAATAGAATTAAACCATTATCTTCTGGTCTTATCATTTTTATCGAGATGTTATATTCTTTGCTTACGTGGTTCTTACTAGTTATATATATATATATAGGGGAGGGATCCTAAGAAAACCACAAAGTTATGTGAAAACTAGAGAAAACCAATTAAATTGATCACATAACTTAAATTTTTTTTATCAATTACTCTTTATATTTGTGTGTGCACATATATAAATAAGGGTATGAGTCAAATGAAAAACCGTAGCATGGTTTTACATATACGTCACATATAGGTTACGTATACGTAATCATTTTTCATTTGAAATAGTGTTACGTATATGTAAGAATCTTCATTCTCGTATTTATGTTCAACATATATGTAACAAATACTTAAATACCCTTTTAACAATTAAAATAACATAAAATTTATGAATTATATTATTGGTTTCCGTGGTTTTCTTTGGTTTTCACATAAATATTGGTTTTTTTAGGAACCATCCCCTATATATATATATATATATATATATATATATATATATATATATATATATATATATATATATATTATATATATATATATATATATATATATATATATATATATATATGTTTGGGTTATATTTAATTTAGTATATGGAGTATAAAATATACACCCCATATACTAAACTATATATAACCCAAATATATATGTGTGTATATATATATATATATGTGTGTGTGTATGTATGTATGTATATATATATGTATATATATATATTTGGGTGTATGTATGTATGTATATATATGTATATATATATATTTGGGTTATATTTAATTTAGTATATGGGGTATAAAATATACATTTATTAAAAGGTTTTCGTTGATATTCTTATGATCTCATGGTTAAGTGATGTAGCACTCAACTAAAAGATTGGAGGTTAAAGTTATAAATGGTCTGTTTGTAATGTATTTATTCTTGAAAGTTTAAAAATTACTATTAAAAAAAGTAATTAACCAAAATAATTGACTACAAATACATCGGGTGTCTAAATGACTTGAGTCGAGTTAAACCTTCATTGAGTCGAGTTAAACCTTCATTGAGTCGAGCTAAGCTCAATCTCGACTCAATTCAAGTTTTATAGTTAAAGCTCGAGTTTAATTTGTAAGTAGTTTTCAAACTCAAGCTTGCATCCACTTCAATATAATCTTCCTACCATTGATGACAATCTTCGGATGGATAAAGCTATAAGAAATTTTCTGATGGAATTGTCGCAAACAACTTTTATTATAATTTTTGAAAGAAAATGATGCTAGTCAGTAATTCTATACCAACGACTTTGTATCCATTGATAATTTGTGACGTCCTGACGAACTAGCTCTGCATGCTTGATTTGCGACGAGTTGTCTAGTGGTGATCTCTGACGAACATCTATCGAAAATTTAGTACTTTCCTAAATACCACTTCCGATAAACATGTTTCTCCAAAAAAAGATTCGCAATTTGCCTGGTGAAACTTTCCGATGAATGTATTTGGGAAAGTGAGTCACAAATCTATCGGAAATCATTTCTATATATACTAAATTCATGGTGTTTCTAAAAATACACACAATAGTGAAAATTTACTAAACATAGCCTACACTATCCCAAGTTGGTCTCTTAAGACTTAAACTACAATATCTTGTATATTAAATGGAAGATCGTTGTTTGGGTGTCGTAGGTAGATCATCACCCGAGAACATGTCACCGAACTACACAGTGTGTTAATAATGAAGATCATTGTTAGCAAATTAGCTGGAATTAGTGATCTTGGAGTTTATATACTTCAACATGCGTGTCTGTCTACTGATGGAATGTCAAATTCAATTGAAGTTGGCGCGCTTGAAATACGCAGCCACGTATGCACATATCACTTTAATCAATCGATCTTGTGAGCACATGACATGGGAACCATGGTAAAGCACTATCGGGACAACTCAAGTTTGGCCATGTGCCCATGTGTTGACACATATGTAGTTGACACACATGTAGATCTTGCGTACATGTGTATTGGTTCAGTTAATCCATACCTCTATATGTGTAGTTAATCCATACCTCTATATAGGGGTGTTCAATATTCGAAAAACTCAAAATTCGATTTGATTCTAGTCGAAAATCACTGATTCGAAATTGATTCGAATTTTCAAATTCGAATTCGATTCGATTCGAGATCTAATTATCGAATTCGAATCGAATTGCGAATTTGTAATTTTCGATTCGATTCTATTCGAAATTCGAATTATAAATACACACACGTGCATATCTTTATTTTGTATATTAATTTAGGAATATGCATATGAGAAATTAAGAATTAAAAGTTAAAAAAATAGATAATCTAAAATGCTAAAACTTGATCGATATCTTTTGACTTATTTGAAACTTATAATATTTCATATGTTACGCTTGTTTATATATTTTAAGCATTTGAAATTTGATTTTTCGAATGAATTTTAAAATGCTATTTGATTAAATATTTTTTTATTAAATAGAAAAAAATTCAAATCTGATCTGAATTCGATTCTAATTCGAACTTTTTCGAATACGAGTCAAATTCGAATCCAGTTTGAAAGTTTCGAATTCGATTTTTATTTTTCGAATTCGAATTCAGTTTAAAATTTCAAAATTCAACTTATTCGATTCGATTAACTCGAATTTGACTCGATTCGATTCAATGAACACCCCTACCTCTATATGTGTAAGTAACTTGGTATTGGACACGCATATGCACACATAAGATTTAGAGAATATTGTAATGTCCTTTATTCATAAGATCTTATATTGTAATACAATTCATGTAATTAACATGCATATGTAAAACCCTAATATGTTTTGGCATCTTGCACTTCTCGACATATTGTTTCGGCAGAAATGCATACGACTTTTCAAAATTTAAACTAAAATAAAAAAAAATATGTTGATTTATATTTTAAAAATAGAATTTTAAATTCGTGCAAGTTTGTTTATATATATTCACCTCTTACATTCACCTCTGTCTAGTTATTAAAAACAAAAAAATGTCTAAAAATTATTTGCAGTCTGTACTAAAATTTGAACCATTCACGCTAAGATTTGTATGATTCGCACTCCAGCGTACTAAGATTTGTACGATGACTAGGATTACACGCGTCCAATCTCTAGTGTGTCAACTTGGTGTGCATATTCACACATAAATCTTTATGTGGCTTACATCTTCGCCACAACGATACATGTTTTTTTAGAATTTGGAAAGTCAACCTCCCTTTTTAGAAAGTTTGACATTTTATATTATCTGGGAAGAATTTTCCCTATGTTTGATCGTCTTTGTGTGATGCTTCATAACACTTAAGTCATATGATGTTAACATGTGACAGAGTCATTATGCTTCACAGCACTAAATTTATTTGATGTAAACTTGTGATAGATCCATCTCTTATTAAACACCATTCGGGGTCCTTACATGATACAAGAATAGTAATTTCAGATGTAAATACATCTATTCAAATCTATGAGTTGCAAACTCTTATCGCGATACCTTCTTTCTGAGATTCAACACATCAAACTTACTCTTATGCTGATATAGTAGCTAGTATATGAAATAATATATAACCCCCCTCCCTCAACACCCTTGGCCTGCATTCATCAAGCCCCAAAACAAGTAACGAGCCAACTGCAAACATCATTAATCTCCTCTAGGATTGTGTAATGACCAAGCCTGCATATAAAGTAATAAAATCAATAAACGCGTGTTTAAATAGCGCGTTAACTTGAACTTGAAAACAAGAATATATTACCCATTATAAGTCCGAAATGTTAGGTTCTGAAATCCTGCAGAATACATGGTTTGTGCAGATATCTCACCAAATTTGTACTCCACCACATCATCAACTACATCAAAGAAACAGTACATAAAAACTCATAGATATGCTCATATGCACATACTTTATCTTTTATATACTTTCAACAGCATAAGGGTACGTGCTATAAGCGAATACCTCGGCCATGACAAATCAAAATAGGTAGTGATGCTGCGCGCCTTGCAGCTTCTTGTGATGCTCCCACTCTGTTCTTTAAGAACCTAAAAAAAGTTGTTTGCTCAGCCAAATAATAATGATAATGTGACCCCACAAATTGAACGTGAAAATGATAAATGATTATAATGAGTGAATGCTTAAGTGGTTAAAGCTAGATATATAGTAGTTTGCAAGCAACTTAAGTAAAAACCTTGAACAAGGGAGCCAACCACTGAGAGCGATAGCTGCACTAAGGTTAATGGGATATCGATTTCCATTCCCATATTGCCCAATAGCTCGACACGTGGCAGAGTAAAGAGCGACTGATGCACCCATGCTGAAGCCTGCAACTCCTAGTTTAACTGTAAAGGGAAAATGTAAGTAAGAATTTTTACTTTTTGGTAACAATTTGAGCACGCGTGCAAATTTCAGATCATGAAAATAATGTCAAACAATGTGGTCAATCGGTCAAATATGCTACTAGTATGAGTAACTAACACTGAGACATACCATCATCAGGCTCACTAGCCAAGAGATTTGAAACATGTGTTGCTGATGCATCCAAGCTCTCCAAGTCGCTACAATCGTCTTCTGACATGCTTGCCGCATTAAACCCTGATCATATTGACATTATTCCATAATCTTTGAATGGTACAAGACGATAAGATGATCTATAAATACAAAAAAAGATAGAGAACATACAAGCAGTGCAAGGATATCCACCAAATAGTGTTACTTGACGAATTGGCGCACTTGGGCAGATCCATTTGATCTAAATCATACATAAAAATTCTCAAAATACTAATTATGCAATAAGTGAAACTAAACTTGTGATTGATTGTGCTTTATAAATATTGTAAATTTGATCTTTACATTTGGAAGAGGCAAAGATTCCAAGATCTGAGTCCAACTGTAATAAATTAAAACAAATGAAAAACTTCATTAATACAAAGAATGTTACTGTTATAGTCTGCAAATGGAAGGGAGAAATAAGTTGATCATAAACTCTTATGCTGCATGTTGTGTAGCATTCAAGTTAAACACATGGTTGTGTGTGCATGTCGGATTTTATTCGATTACAAATTATTGGTATAGTTGCTATCTTAAGGACCACCTCAATGATCATAAAGATAGTCAAGATTCCAACATAGCATGTTTTTTATATTCAAAAGTGACACGAAACTGTCGACATGTTTTGTCTTCAAAACACTTATGTTCTTATGCATTGTATAGCTAGATAAAGATATTAAGTTTTCCCTCAATAAATCTTGTATGAAAAGATAATAATTTGACATTCAAAAGGTCCAATATGATGATATGCAATAGCAAGTCTTGAAGGACTTGACAAAAAGATCTCATCTATAGTCAATTGACAATCTTTAAAGTCAAATGTCAAAAAGTCAATAATTACCTTGAGCCCTTCTCACCGATGCCATGCAACCAAACAATAGTTGTTGTGTGAGTTCCTTTGGGCATCACCACATAAGTCCTTCCAAACTCCACATTTCTTCTAACATTTCTGCTTCCTGAAAAAGAAAAAGGTATATTAAAATGCCGTAGCACTTAAATCTTAACAACCATCTAAAATATTTTGTTTAATATAAACTTTTCAGATGGCGCAACATAATAAGCACCCGGTAGGCTGGGTTACTTAAAACTTTATGCAACAAAAAGGAACAAAACATAAAAGAAAACACTGCTCTTGACCCTCAATCAAATCATCTTGGTAACAAATTTACAACTGAAGTTGATATAACAAATCTTCGAAACAAAAAAGGAAACTTTGAGACCACTTTTTTACATGATGAGACATGCACCAACAGTCAATCGTGTAAAATGCTAAAAGGACTAACCTGATCCGCGGTTAGAGCTATTGTAACTCATTGTCTTTGACCTAGCACTCAATGACAGTTGAAACAAATCAACCAAGCAGCCTGCAATGAATAGAAGGGTTGTTTATGTCTATTTATAACAATTCGGGCGGTGGGAAAACTACAAAAGTTAGTTGCCAACACACATGATACGAATCACTATTTCCACACCAGTTAGACACTGCCTGAACAAAAAGACACATCTTAGAAAAGAATAATAAAGTTGGAATATTTATTGGTGTTCAAGATAGAATTCTAACCAATAAAACAAGAAAATGAAAATAAGAAACCTAAAGTGTTACTCATGAGGCTACAATAGATGGATCTCTTGAGAATATATGCTTGAAAGCCTGTTGAAAGAAGAAAAGGTGATTAAAATATGATACTATGTGAACATCATTTCAACATGACTATCAATAAATTTCCTCATATATTCTGATCTAGTGACCTATAGCGATAACATGCGCGTATACATGCAGCATCTTGATTCAGTAACACATGATGCTGTAAAGTTTTAAGTAAGATGTAAGTATGATATCGATATGGTGTGGTAATTGGTACCAACGACAAGATTAGGAACAAATAAAAGTTGTATTGGGTGGTGAAAGTTCTTTAATTATTGGTTATGTACAGAAGTTTTAAAACATTGATACTAATTATAAAAACTGAAAGGAGCAATGAAAACTACTAGCCTCTATTGAGGCATATTCATGTCATTCATTATATTAGATTTATAAAAACTATTAATTAGATTTGTGATTTCTATTAATTATTTCTAAAGAATCATCCTATCAATTAAACATTATGTCCAATTGGTTGATTAAAAAAAGTCCAGATGCAAAGAAAGATTAAGATGGTGATGATTGTCATACATTTGAGGAAAAAGGAACATATGTTTTTATTCCTCTTACATAAGCATTCCCACTATAAATGACTTGTTATTTTGTCCTTTTATTGTTTTCTTCGATCAATCCAATTCAGGTTTAGAAACTAACGTTGTTTGCATGTGTTTGTGTGTTTAATTGGTGTGCTGCATGATGTGTGTGGTGTGATACATGTGTGTATGTGGTGTGATGCATGTTGTGAGGATGTGTATGTATATGTATGTCATGTGTTGTGAGTGTGTTAGATAAACAGCTGTTCGTTCATATATGCTTCCTTCCACAAACAGTTGTGTTTTTGTCTTGTCCCCTACTGAATGTGGGATAATGTTTAATTATCAGGTTGTTTTTCCTCATTTTAAAGAATAAATAATTCTAGGAAGCAAGGTTATTCGGATTATTAATATATGCTTTTTTGTCCCCAACAATATAAATATAATATACAACAAATATAAATAGACACATTAATTACGTCGATCGTGGATATGAGAGATCATCGGTACATAAGAATATCATACCTTTGATATCTTCTAACACATTTTGGATGAAATGACTATCCCAAGAATTTGTTTTCGGTTCTTTAAGCAGAAACTTCTTTATGAGGTCACCATGAAGGAGTCAATTTGATTTGTATGGGAGATTTTTTTTGAACGGCCAACGAATAATTTTTAAGCCCGGTCACCCGGGTAAACCCATTAGTGAAAGGCCACCCACGCCCGCGAACACGGACAGCGCTGGTGACCCGGCTCGCCCACCGTTCCAAGGGAAACCCATCACCCAAAGGCCCACTGTGATAAAACCATTTGCCCACTTGAAGCATATTGCATCTAGTGAGACTCCAACCCATGACCATCACTTTGAAAAGTCATAAGGTGCCTCCTTCTAAATCAGTTATCTAAAAACTCATTGGCTGTATGAGAGATTTATGATCAGATTTGGGGCTCAAAGAGAAAATCAAAGAGTTTAGAGATAATTATTAGTATTAGTTTTGTTATTATGTCCTAGGTGTTTGAGTTAAAGATATGTGCTTATTAGAAAATAGGGGTCGATATAATTGGTTTTTGATGCAATTCAAAGATCAAAGAGAGAATTGAGAGAGAGAAAGAAAGAAATGTTCTTCAATTGCATAACCTCCAAATGAATTCGTTACAGTTAGTTATAGAAGACAACTAACTAAACTACACAATTACACAAAGACTCCCTTAACTATTACAAAAGTACTTATTAGTCCTTCTAATTGTAACACGTAACAATACCCCTCCCTTAAGAAGTTTCTTGACCCCAAGAAAGGAAATCTGGGAATCGAACTTGCAGCTCATCCAAATACTCCCATGTAGCATCAGCTGGAGGTAACCCATTCCACTGAACCAATACTTGCATAGCAGCCTGATGCGTTCATGTTTTGTATATGTTTTAAGTGTTTAAATGTATGCGTTTAACGTGATTTTTATATCGAGCGTAATCACTTTGTGTTAGGTTTGAATTATAGGTGTGGGAAGCTTAAATGATGTATTCAAGGGGTGCACGAAGATTGGATGATATATAGATGAAAAGAGATGAAGAAAATGAAGAAATTGGTGCAAAATGAGCATACGACGTAACTTACGTCCTAAAGGAAGTAAGCTACGTCCTTTCTAAAAATGACAATTTTTGGGACGTAAGACAGAGGCTAACCACGTATATCATGAGGGAGGACGTAATTTACGTCCCTAAGGACGTAACTTACGTCGTATGGTCAGATTTGACGTAATTCTCCGGATTTTGACCATATTTAAGGAGGGTTATCAATTCTAAAAACCCTAATCGGCAGCAGAGGCAGAAAGGGACGAACTTGGGCGATTTTGGATGTTTTCTTTACTTCTCTAACTCATTTCAATCCATCCAAGCATGCTTCAATCCGAGTTTGTTTGTGAATTCATAAAGATGCAAGGCTAAACTCCGCGTGATCTACCTCGGGTAATAGGTTTCGTGTTATTAGGTTTTTGTTCGTGTTCAATTGGTGTTGGGATTAAACGTTAGAACCTGTTAAGTTCTTTATTCAGTTTAACTTGTGTTTTGATTGTTTAAACAATTGTTTTAGTGAATATTGATTTGAATGTCATACAATTGTGCGCAAGTTGTGTGGTTGCAAGGTTTTGTTTGTTAATCCAATTGGTATTGTGTACCAAGACCCGTTAAGTCTTGGTTATCATTATCACTTAATCATTACACTTATAGAATCCCCATTAAGGATTTTCCACTCAATTGAGCTAAACAATGACCGAGAACCGAACCTGAATCCCGGGGTGGATTACCCCTTTTTATAATTGTCTTCTTAATCAAGTTTAGTCATTTACAATTTGTTTTCTTAGTTAACTTCTCAATCATTCCAAAATCCAATTTTTACAGCAAGAGGCAATAGTTTCAGTAATTTGATAAATTGGGTAATCGTTTCTTATAAATCAATTTACAACACACCGACCACTAATTCCACGAGGTTCGACAACCCTACTTACCCTAACTAGTTAAGATGAATAGAAACACACATTTTACATCTTATTTGGTTGATACTTCGACATTGATCACAGCCTTGTTGCGGCGTTTCACCATACGACGATCCACAATGGCAGCAGGAGTAGTAGTGAAACGAGGATTAGATGGAATAGGACAAATCTTGATGGGAGTGCCCTCCTCAGCAGGTTTAAGTAAAGAAACATGAAAGACCGGATGGATCTGAACATCAGTGGGAAGATCCAAACGGTAAGCTACCTTTCCTACCTTCTCAATGATCAAGAAAGGACCAAAATACTTGGGAGTCAATTTAGAATGCTTCTGCAAGCGCATAGAGTTTTGCATATAGGGTTGCAAGCGAAGGTAAACCCACAAGCCCACTGAGAAAACACGCTCAGTACGATGCTTATCAGCTTGTTGTTTCATCCGAGTTTGAGCCTTAAGAAGGGAAGTCCGCAAGAGTTGAATAGTAGTCTCCCTACTACGCATTAAAATGTCCGCATCCATGTCACTAGAATCTCGTGGAATATATGGAATGTGGAGAGGAGGATCATAACCGTATAATACGCGAAAAGGTGTCATATGAATTGCAGAATGGAAGGAAGTATTATACCACCATTCTGCAAGAGACAACCAAGCAGCCCACGAAGAGGGTCATTCCATGACCATGCAACGAAGGTAACTCTCAATACAACGATTGACAACCTCAGTCTGACCATCCGATTGAGGGTGGAAAGCTGTAGACAAGGAGATAGTGATCCCTTGTAAATTCATAAACTCTTGCCAAAATTTACTCAAGAAAATAGGATCACGGTCTGAAACAATGAAAATCGGGCATCCATGCAACTTATAAACATGGTCAAGAAATTGTTGAGCAACCACAGCTGCGGAAAATGGATGACTAAGGGGTATAAGGTGTGCATACTTTGTTAAACGATCTACAACCACCAAGATAGTATCTTTACCCTGCGATCGTGGTAAACCCCCAATAAAATCCATGGAAAGCTCAGCAAAGATAGCGGTGGGAACTGGTAAAGGCTGCAACAGCCCAGGGGAAGCTACATTTTCTGATTTAGCCCTTTTACACACATCACAATGGCGAATGAAATGGCGCACCATTTTTTCTAACCCTTTCCAGTAAAAAATACCACGTATACGCTGAACCGTGGCATGCACTCCTGAATGACCTCCCATAGGAGATGCGTGGAACAAAAGAATGATATCATTCCTCAAGGCAAGATCATACCCGACTAACACTTTATTGTTCTTGTACAAAGTGTTATTTACCCAAGAATAACGAGGAATAGATCGACCCCTTTTCAAGGATTCAACAATCCTTGATACATCCGGATCAGTCTCCCAACTAGCAGCTATACGATGCAATAAAAGTGGATCAAAGTTGGATACATTCATGGTAAAGATGGTGGACCCCTTGCCAAGTCTTGACAGCCATTAGAATTGCTAACAACTCCTTTTCATAGACCGATAACACTTGCTTCCGAGGAGATAAAGCTTTACTAATATAAGAAATCGGATGATTATCTTGCATTAGAACAGCTCCAAGCCCAATGTGGATGCATCAGTTTCCACCATGAAAGTTTTTGAGAAGTCTGGTAAAGATAAAACCGGAGCTGTTGTGAGAGCTTGTTTGAGGTTATCAAAAGCAGTTTGAGCTTGAGGATTCCACATAAAAGCATCCTTCTTTAATAAATCAGTAAGAGGTCGTGAAATAATGCCATAGGAGCGGATAAAACGACGATAATATCCAGTTAGGCCTAAAAAGCCTCTTAGCTGTTTAATAGTTGATAGTAATGGCCAATTCTTAATAGCTTCGATTTTAGTCGGGTCAGTATGAACTCCCGCACCAGAAATCACATATCCAAGATACTCCACAACCATACCACCAAATGTACATTTAGAACGTTTAGCAAACAACTTGTTGACACGCAACAGCTGTAATACTTGCTCCAACAACAGTAAATGTTGATCAATTGACTTGCTATACACCAATATATCATCAAAAAAGACTAGAACTCCTTTACGTATTGAATTCATTAAGGATTGAAAGGTAGCCGGAGCATTAGTCAAGCCGAATGGCATGACTAGAAATTCAAAGTGACCTTCGTGTGTTCGAAAGGCCGTTTTATGGATGTCATCCTTGTGCATACGAATTTGGTGATAACCTGAGCGCAAATCAAGTTTGGAAAATATGGCAGCCTGACCCAATTCATCTAATAATTCTTCAATAAGAGGAGTAGGGAATTTATTTTTCACTGTCGCATCATTCAACCGTCTATAATCCATGCACATTCTCCATTGCCCGTCTTTCTTTTTAACTAATACAACTGGAGCTGCAAATGCACTATAACTATCACGAATCACACCTGATTCTTTCAATTCGCTGGTCATCTTTTCAATCACATCTTTTTGCCCAACCGGGTAACGATAAGGTTTTTGATTGATTGGTTGAACCCCTTCATGGAGAATGATGCGATGATCACAACTGCGCACAGGTGGTAATGAATTGGGAACATCAAAGACATCACTAAACTTGTCCAACAAAGCATTAAGATCTTCATTAAACCGCACTTGCACCACTTTTAAATCAGCTGTTCTTGTTTCTTGATCAGCCACCAATTGCATGCTGCATAAGTGGGCCGATGTATGATCATGTTTGTAGAGGAGTTTGGACAATGACTCCACTGAGCATAAAGACAGTTTATTATCTTCAATGCCTTTGAATTCACAATGCTCATTACCCACCATGAATTGCATTGTCAAATTATTAAAGTTCCAAAGAATATCATTCAAAGGAAGTAACCATTGAACTCCTAAGATCATATCGTAATTCTCTAAGGGAATCAATAAGACTTCTGCTGTATACCATCTACCTTGCATACACCATTGAAAATGGGAACAAGATTGTGTACAAAATAGTTGCTTACCGTCGGCTATAGAAATCTTCAGTGGCTTGATATCATGAACTTCACATTGTAGTTTCTTTGCCAACTTCTCATTAATGAAATTATGTGTAGATCCGGAGTCAATTAGAATGTGAAGTTGTCGGGTTCCTAAAGATCCCAACACTCGCGTTGTAGCAAAAGAATGACTCCCACACATCGCATTAATGGATAATTGCCGATCCAACCCTTGAGGTTCAACATATATGTCTTCCCCCGACTGAATTTCATCTTCCTCACCATCTACCTCTATCAGAAATAATTGCTTCTTCTTACAATGATGACCCGGAGTGAACTTCTCCGGACACCAAAACATTCACCATTAGCTCTTTTCACAGCCATATCCGTACTGCTTAAAGTTTTTGTATTCGGATTGTTAAGGGTGGGTGACGCAGAACTTGTCGGTTTCGTTGCTAGAGTCGGTAACAATGGTAATCTATGTGCATTATTGGAACTAGTGAATTTAGGTGCACTACACCAAACCTTTTGATTTGAACTCGATGAATCAGAGGTTATCTTCTTCAAAAGGTTATTATAATTCATATTCTGAATTCGCGCCAAACCATAAGCTTCATTCATCGATTTCGGTTGGAACATCTTTACAGGACCACGTATTTCCTCCTTCAATCCTTTCAAAAACAAGCTAACAGCCTGAGAATCAGTGATTGTTACCTTATTGAGAAGAGAATCAAATTTGTTGCAATAATCGTCATAGTCATCTACCTGTTTAAGTAGAGTTATCTCCTCTATTGGATCTTGATAAAGAATATTCAAAAACCGATTTGTGATAGCACGAACATAATCCACCCAATTAAGCTCTGCTACAGTAGCTCCTCTCGAACGCATGAAGGATTGATGCCACTCGAGCGCTTCATCCTCTAAATGAATCACCGCATACCTCAACTTCATATTTTCCGGTGTTTCATCAACTGTGAAGAATTGCTCACACTAATAGAGCCATCCTTTGAGCTTCCCTAACCTCGTCATCCGGTCTTGATACTTATCCTTACTTCGCTCAACACTGAGTGATCCTGGATTTTGAACCACCTCAGGCGTTGTTTGATTGAGTAACAATTGTTCTACCATCGCTCGTAACTCTGCAACCGCACGACTCGTTTCCGACGAAGAAGCCTTCAATTCTGTGAAAGCTCTATCGTGATCCTTCAAAGTCTTGTCAATTTCTTGATTGCGAGTGTTATTAGCCATGATCGAATGATAATCGGAGCTCCGATGAGGATCGGAAGCTCTGATACCACTGATGCAATTCAAAGATCAAAGAGAGAATTGAGAGAGAAAGAAGAAATGTTCTTCAATTGCATAACCTCCAAATGAATTCGTTACAGTTAGTTATAGAAGACAACTAACTAAACTACACAATTACACAAAGACTCCCTCAACTATTACAAAAGTACTTATTAGTCCTTCTAATTGTAACACGTAACAGTTTTAGTGTGGTTTGTGATTAATAAGAAATACAGAAGACTTGTGGCCGATTGTTGATCGATTGTATGTGTTGTTTAGTTCAATTTTTTTAACATATTTTTTAAAATTGCTCCTATGTAAATACACATCTTTAGTCTAGCAGCATCGATGATTACCCTTCAAAAATATGATGTCCAAGCAAGTGAAGGATTATATCGTATTTAGAAGTAAAAGAATTGTTCGAAACATAAATGTTTTTGTTTCAAAGATAAATTTAAAAGATATATCGCTACTCTTATTTGTTTTGATATGATAGCTCATTAAAAAAAAACTAAATTATTACAAAATGACCTGATAACCAAACATCTGATAACCAAACATTTAAAAGATTTTTCAAAAGACTTAAATTCAAACATTCCCTAAAAATACATTTTAGATGAACATTATCACTCGAAAACTTTTAAGAATCACAATATGTTAATACTTGCTCACGGTCAACAATTTTATATATAAATAGGTGTTTTCAAAAGAACTAAAATCGAGATAATAGGGTCGTGGGGTTGCCCATACCACTCTCATCGCACTACATCATATGCCCACCAATCACATAATGTCATATCACACTATACCACGTCACATCACATCACACCAAATTGATGGGGGCACTCACACCACATCATAATTTAAAAAAAGAAAAAACAAACGATAACCACCACCACTAGCCAGTAGAGGTGAACAAAAAAACCGGTTTGTGAACCGGTTCGGGGAAAAAAACCAAAACCGGTTTTGGGCCCAAACCGGTTTGAAACCGGTTTGGGCCAAATCGGTTTCAACCCGGCCCAAACCGCCAGTTCTACTTCGGTTCGGTGTACCCATTGTTCAAACCGGTTTAGAAAACGGTCCGGTTTAAAACCGTATTCAAACCGGTCCCTAAACCGGTGACCAAACAGGTTCTAACCCGGTAGCCCAAACTGGTTTTCAAACCGGTTTTAAAAATAGAGCCGTTGGATAACGGCTATATAGCCGTTGGTGTCCATTTTTGATCGTTTTTTGGTTTTTTTTACTAATATACCCCCATTAGGTTAGTATATATATGTATTGGATATTGGATGTTTTGGTTGAATCACAACTTAAAACGCTCTATACTCTCAAAAATTACAAAAACGCTCAATACTTTTATTCTCTTACAAAAACTCTCTAAAAACTCTCTCAATCCTCAAACGGCTTCATCAAGTGGTCAATCTTCCGTTGGTTGTGATGCGTCTTCAAGCAACGTAATGTTAGCAATCCTTCCAACGAATAGAAACCCCGAAATATAGTGCAATTACGATTATGTCAAATGGAAAGCGGTCCGAACAAGGCTCGTTGCAAGTTTTGTCAAAGTTCAAATAAATATTCTAAGGTGTTGAAAGGTGAACCGTCTCAAGGTCAAGTTTCGACGAAAAACGAAGGACATGTTTGAGCTTAAAATGTTGATGCGGTTCGGGAGCAAATGACGCATTTTATAATTCAAGAAAGCTTGTCATTCAAACATTTCGACAACGAACGTTTGACTCGACTCATTCAACGAACTCTCCAACCATGTTACACCAATGTAAGTCGTGCTATTATTCGAAAAGATTGTTTAAAAATATAGAAAAAAGCTTAAAATGAATTAATATCTTATTTGAAAATTTACAAACCGGTGTTAACTTATCTAGTGATGTTTGATCGACTCCTCACGGTTCACCATACTCGTACATTTGTGTCACCGCCCATTGGATTGAACCGATTCGTGGTAAATGATGAAACGTACGATTGCGTTTGAATTGTTTGATTATCCTCACACCGGCCAAAACTTTTTTCTTATTGATAAAGTTATTAAAACGTATAAATTAGAAAACAAAATATTTTCTATATCTTTTGATAATGCGTCAAATAACACGCTTGCGGTCGATCATTTAAAATTAAAATATAAACCCACGTGTGACGGTGTGTTTTTTCATAGTCGATGTGTTGCGCACATCATAAACTTAGCCGTTCAAGACGGTTTTAAGAACGATTGAAATGCAGAAATATAGTTTTAAAAGAATGTTAAGTGACATTTTTAGCAATAACCAAAGATATAGTAGATATCGCAAGTTTTGTAAAGACACAAATTCCAAATGTTTAGATCAGAATTGAGACGTACCAACACGATGAAATTCCACTTGTAGTATGTTTGAAAAGGCTATTGAACAAAAAGAAAGTTTAATATCATTTCATAATAGTTTGGTAAGTCGTGGAAAGACAAAAGTTACCATCTATTGGATTGGTTTATTATTAAAGAAATAAATAAATTGCTTCAATTTTTTTAAAACACAACTACTTGTCTTTCCGGAGTTATTATCCTACGAGTCCGTTAGTACTTCACCAAAATTTATTTAATGACTTCTAAATTAAATAAGATGTCATTTAGGGGGTAGACCTTATTCGAATATAATAACCCCAGTGAAAGAAAAACTAAAAAAATATTTTAAAAAAAATGCCTCTGGTTAACCATCACCACCACCTACCAGCCACCATTCACCATCCTGACCACCGAGCCACCACCATCAGCCACAAAACCATCTCTTGAAACCAAAACCACATCTCACCTGAATACAACCCTAACAACCACCATACAACCATCGGGCGGCGAAGGTGGCGGCGACGAAGGACTGGAGGAGGGAGGAGAATGTGGCGACTGTTGATATTATTACTGTTGGAGGTGGTGTGGCTCGACAAGTGAGCGTGGGATGGTGGGGTTATTTAGCGGCGTAGGGGATCGGTGGCAATGTTGTTGCGTGGCGCCGACCCCCGCCGGGTGGATGCGACGTTCTCACCCCACCGCTGTTAGTTCGACAATAATGAACAAGACCAGCAACAAGAAGTTTATAGAGTCCAAATAAGTTGTTTATAATTTCAATTTATTCTTTGGAACTTGAATGAAACTGAAACTGAACTATTGTTTTTTTCGGTCACATATTTGTTTCACGAATTATATAATGTAATATAACGCTGTACAATACACTCCAATACAGTAAAACAACTCAATTACACATATGCAGATGCTGCGAATAGAATCTAATATAAGCATTACGGTCACACGAAAAACACATAAACACGCTCCGAAAAGAGATGCATAACATTTGTTTGTTTTGAACAATTTCTTCATAATCATGGGCCCAAGTCTAAATATCAAACCCGAGAATTTGACACACCATTGAATCACTCTCAAGCTCGAAATTATTGATTTTGTCTGTCTAAAATCGCCATTAAGACCTCGAGAATAAAACAAAAAGTACTGTAGATTCAAACAGTCAAACCTAATTCTTGATAAAGATGAAACCAAGAGATGACAAAATTTATTTTGATTTCTTTCCCTGTTTTTCTTGATAACCTCATCAACATACATGATACCTTTGCCTTTGTAAACCTCCGGGGGCTTGCAGCTGCGAACTGTAGCAGCGAACTGGTGCACCCGTTGTTTATCTATTCCTGTGCAACAAATGACATTGGGTTTGAAACAGAATACCCTAACAGCAGGAGGAACCGTTAATTCCACCTCATGACTGTATCCCAGCTTTAGAAACAACAAACGCCCTTCTGATTCGGCTCTAGCTTTGAAACCAACACCAACAATCTTGAGAAACCGAAAGAATTGAGCTTCCATAATTTAGCTGAAGCAGGACTGTATCAGTTTAAATCAGGAAAGAAAAATGTAATTACATGAATAGTACAAATATTTAAAAGAAAGATTACAAATCAGTGACAAGAACAGAGGACGTAACTACAGCTGCAATAGTGCCGGGTTTGTGGTTGGATTCGACTAACCCAAACACAACCCATGTATTTATTCATGTCAAAGACATAAATCTTACTCGAACTAACTTAAGATCATGTAACCCAAACATCACCCATTTAACCTATTTATATAAGAAAGTAAAAAGGGTTGGCAGGGTGTAAATGACTTGCAATCATGCTTTAAATGGGTTGGCAACTTGTAAGCGGGTTAATCAAGTTTGCAGGTTGTAAATTGGTTGTAACAAATGAGTTGAACAAGTCAAAAGGGTTGGCAGGTCGACCTTATAGAAGTTTTAATTGTTTCCTCTGGTTCCAAACAGGTTAACCGGTTTAATTAAACACGCTAGAATGACAATCCAAAGCCTGTGTTTCTATTCATATAGGAATTCCAACCCTAAGTGTAACTGGTTTGGCTGTCTAACAATTGAAGAGTCAAAAAATGAATCTTAATTAATCAGTTTCATTAGAAGCTGGAACAAAACAAATTCAATTATCTGATTATCTAGTGTTTCATAGTCACAAAATCCTTAAAAAACAATATCTGCCAAATACTCAGACTACTGATTATCTAATTATCACAATTTCAACACTAGAACCACATTCAAACACTATCTACTGCAATCTGAATCATCTTATTATGATGATCATATCACAATCACATTCAGGGCACCTGATTACTCCCTATGTTTCCTTTATCTTGCTCTAATAGTTTAACATATGCAAAGATCTATCTTTGTAGTTGAATACAATCCTCGTGCAATATTCAATACCTATTATTCAATTTCACTGCTTAGGTTAAACCAAAACTTCAGAATTAATAGTGATTTGGTCACAAAGTTATTTGAAACGGATTCATTTGAGCTCAAGAGTTAAATTGCATCTCTTAGGGATCCAGTGCTCGGAGCACCAATGGCTAATATATCTATGACAAACACGATTCAACACACTAGGATTGAGATTATCACCGATTTCATCGTTCGAGAACACAAAGTATTTCCCCAATTAGAACCCTAAATGACGAATTGAAACGAAAATCAACAACAATATACGATGGATTCACCTGAGGATGTATATGTACATGGAAAGAGGATAGATACCTTAAAGTTGTCGGAAAATATAGCACCGTCGCCGCCGTCGATGGTGGAAGATGAGCAGTTGCTTGAAGAAATCACGTAACGACGGCACTGTGGGTTCCAAACGGAAGAAAACCCTTTAATCGTCTTTTACCAAAATGCATATTTGCCCCTTGTAGTTTTAAGTTTTACAGTGATATGCTTGCATTTTGTTTTAACTTTGAAAGTTTTCATTTTGAAAAACTTGAGTTATGCTATTTGTAGTGACTAGTGAGACCACTAAAGTTTGTTACTCAACGTTAAATGTACTACACTTATATCAATTATTTAGTAAAGTAAAATAAAAAAAAATAAGATAATTGAGAATGTCATGAATACTCGTACAGTCGTATTAAAAAAAGAAAAAGATAGTGAATCGGTGGTGCACAACAAGGTTATGTGGAAAATGAAGGGAGGTTTAGAAAGGAAGGGCGGCGAACACAGCGATGGTTAATCATTTTAACGGTTTAGGTGTTCAAATGGTTCAACATTTAATGATTTAGACTATTTACTTCGTGAGCAAATATCTAAATGGTAAAGACATTTGTCTCTGAATGGTTAAACATTAGTTGAATGGATAAGATCTCTTATCTGAATTGGTCGGACATTTGTCTTTAAATAGTTAAGCGATATACTAGCTCTTAATGGTTTAAACCAATTAATAGTTTAGACCTATTAATGGTTGAGCACTTATACCTCTTATGTTTTTATTTTTAATGACAAATCTATCCTACTGTTACTCCTAAAATACACCAAGTTACATCATACCTGGGTTTAAACCCGACAAAAGAGTCTCTCAAATGGGCTACCCCTAATTTAAGTACTCAGTTTAAGAGTTAAACCATAAAACATGTTATTGAAAGCCCTAGAAGTCAAATCACAGAACACTTGCAGGTGACCCCTCCTCCCTCATGGAAGAAGACGAAGGTTTGCGCAAAGAACAACCATGGCGAGTGCTCGAATTCTACAGTGGCATTGGTGGCATGGTAACCCAACTCAGTTCCTCTCTAGTTATGTGTTCTTATATAAATCATCTTTTGGAATAACATTTTGAGACATGTTGAATCAAACAGAGATACTCGGTGATGAAAGCTGGAGTGAATGCAAAAATGATCGAAGCCTTCGACATAAACGACTTGGCTAATGATGTGTATGCGCATAATTTCGGCCATCGTCCGTTTCAGGTGAGTTCTTCGTAACGCCTATTCATAGGCTGCAACGAGCTTCAAGATGATCGATATGATTGTAAATTCGAAAGCTTTGCTGGTTACTCGAGTTAAAATCATGGGGGTATTGAGTAATTTTGTAAATGAAGTGGTACAGATGTATCTTTAGCCATTTTGTTCAATTAAGGGACACAATTTGGCCTTTGAGACAAGATATTTGTCATCAAAGCAAGCTTATTGTGGTTTTTGTAGATATCTCTAAGAATTGATATTGAATTTAAGATGTAACAAGTGCTAGAAAGCTAAAATTTCCATGTGTAAATGATGTTGCTAGTGTAGTTCAGATGCTTATTTTTGTTTCTTCTTGAGGCGACTATAGGGTAACATACAGACGTTGACTGCTGCTGATCTTGATCGATACAGAGCGAATGTGTGGCTTCTTTCTCCACCATGCCAGCCTTATACCCGCCAAGGTAATATGCTGATATGTGGTTTAGTTAATTATAGTTTTTTCCTGAGCTAAGCGTGTGTTTAGGTCTACAGAAACAGTCTGCTGATGCGCGAGCCTCCTCTTTTCTTAGAATTCTTGAAATCATACAGGAATTGATGCAACCTCCAGCAATGCTCTTTGTTGAGAATGTTGTTGGATTCGAGGTTTGGAATCAATTTGAACTCAGTTTGTAATCTCTGTGTTTGATTGATGAGTTATTCATTTACTAAGCTATTGTTTTGTTTCAGACATCTGATACACATCAAAAGATGATTCAGATACTTGAGGAAAGCCAATTTGTGACACAAGAATTTATATTAAGCCCCCTGCAGTTTGGAGTGCCATATTCTCGTCCCCGTTACTTTTGCCTGGTATGCAACACTAATGAATGAATAATGCAAATCATATGAAAATTTAAAATGAGATTGTATTTGCTATGCTTGCAGGCAAAAGGAAAACCTTCATCTTTCTGCAAACCAGAATTCAACGGACAGCTTATTTTTGTGCCAAAGCCGTTGTTTGGCCACAAAGAGAGCATATCAATCAGTGAAAATGATCAATTAATAACGACTTCTGATGATATACAACAAATATGCCTTCCTATAGAAAGATTTTTGGAATTTGGAAACTGTATGAACCAGAATACTTTTTCTAATGAAGGCTCTTTAAATCAGTACTTTGTTCCATCAAGCTTGATTGAGAGATGGGGGAGTGCAATGGGTATCCTTGATAGTGTTTTATATACCTTTATAACCTTGAACTCGGAGGGTGCTGAATGGGTAAATTGGTCGGGTTGGGTAATGGGTCAGAATTAAAAATGTAATTCGTGGAATGGTCCTGGTTGAATTGAACCAAAGCACTTCTATGCACAGAAATTTACAGTTCTTACAAATAATTAGTTTGTCAATTATGATTAGAAAATTTATATTACGCAACATGATCTAGTTATTTGAATAAACTGATTTCAAGGGGTTATACTCACAAATACACGTTGGTTGACTTTCAACCCATTTACCTATTGACCAGTTAGAGATAAAATAAAACCTAAATTGGCCCATGCAAAAGCAGTTCCTTAAATCGGTATAGATATTGTCTACCCTGATTCAAAGCGCTGTTGTTGTTTTACAAAGAGTTATTATCGATATGTGAAGGGCACCGGCTCCCTTTTGGCTACCATCATGGTAAGTTTTCCACAAACATTATATTTTGTTTTTCTTTTCTATAAAATTGGTCATTCTTTCAAACTGTGGTCTTTTTGTCTTTTTGGTTTTTATAGAAGTAATGGTTAATATTTGCAGCCAAAGACACGAGACAAAACATCATTGGAGGAACTTTGTCTAAGATACTTTACCCCTAGAGAGGTATGCAGGTTTTATAATCCAATTATTCTTTTTAGTTCTTGTTGGCTTTCTTTATAATTGTTTTTTTGTTGGTTTCACAACTTCATAAAAAATATTTTGCAGGTTTCTAATTTGCACTCTTTCCCTAAGGAATTTGAGTTCCCAGATCATGTAACACTTAGACAACGGTATGTTGATTGAGCCCTTTTTACCCTTATGTTTCTGCATGCTGAAGTTGCAAATTATCCAATTTATAATATAATATTTCACAAGTATGATTCAAACTTTGTTATGTGGATGCTTGTTTCCACGTAATACCTTCCTTGGTTTTAAAAAGCATGCTAGAAGCATGAGGCGGCCAGAAAAACGCCTCAAAGCCTTGAGGCGGCACTTCATGCACATGTGACCATGTGCAAAACTATGGTTTGGAGTAGGCTGATATGTAAAAACAACCAAAAAGATGAAGAGATTATGAATGGTTCACTTAATAAAGAAGGTGGTTATGTAAAAAAGACGAGAGAGATGCAACTACTGGTTGTGCATAAAGCAATGCCTCGCATACATGAAGCTCTTGCCTTCCGCTTCAGCTTTCTGAGAGCTGAACACCTCGGAGCACCTCACACTTTTTTAAACCGAGATCCCTCTTAAAAAAGAGCTCGCTTTGATCTTTGGATGGTTTTATCCTTTTGTCGAAGATTAATGATTGATGATAATTATCAATAATTAAGCTCTCTGTTATGTTTCTGCAGGTATGCACTGCTGGGCAACAGTTTAAGTGTAGCAGTTGTTGCTCCACTGCTCCATTATCTGTTTAGTGACCCATAGCCACAAGTCACAGTTATATATTCAGCAGGGTATATTGGTCGTTTCATAATTTCTTAATAGATATTTTAGCGATAGTTAACATCAAGGACTAAATATGTTACAATTGAGACCAAACCGTTCTATGGTCTTATCACATGGACAATCTGTAATTAACTTTAAAAGCATTTAGGAGTGATTGTTTTTAGCTCTGCTCTTGCTTTGCTTTAATGTGCCTTCATTTTGCATCTATTGTATCGTTATTGAATCGAGATTGTGTATGTCATTTAAGGTTGATCTTGAATTTGGTCTAGAGGATTGGACGGTCCAGTGTCCACAGTCGGGCTCAACAAATTTCGAAAAACTTCTTGACAATAGATGCATAATATGGTTGTATTATCGATGGTAGAGTAGAGAAGAAAATTGATTGTAAAGTTTTAGTTCTCTAACGGGCTCAACACGTTTACTTGTACGTCTATATAAGGCCATGGTTTTTATTAGTAAAGTAGAGAAGAAAATTGATTGTAAAGTTTTAGTTCTTTATTTTGTTTTTGGGAGTGTTTGTCTGCCAGAAAATGCTAATTATCTGGGAGACCGTTGATATCGAATCCGACTCTATTATCATGCTAGTGTTTCTAGCTTCGGGACAAAAGATGCACGATATGGTCGTATACTCGTATTATTTATCTATCTTCTGTCAAGAAATTAGAAGATTTAGTCCTTACCTTACATAGTGTTTTTAACTTGCAGATAAATAAAACTAAATTAAATGTGAAATCCACAATTATACATTGAAAATTTGAATTCAGGAACTTAAGGAAAAAAGAGCTAAAAAGACATTGAAACACTAATATGAGGGGACTGTGCGACAATTTCTGAATAATTAAGTGTTGAACCAATTAGAGATCTGAACAATTAAGTGATGAACTATTAAAAATTAGTATATCTTTTAACTATTTAAATGCAAATATCTAATCAATTCATATAAGAGCTATTAACCATTCAGCATTAGATCTCTTAACCATTCAGCATTAGTATAATGCTTAACCATTCAGAGCCAAATGTCTGAACAATTCAGACATTTGCTCACGAAACAAACAATCTGAACCATTGAGTGTTGAACCATTAAGACATCTGAACCATCAAGTGACTGATTTAGATGCTATCAAACAACCCTAAAGTTTTATCTCACAAGATTGATGATCACTTAAATGGCTTTAAATATCCATCACTGTTTAATAATCGTAAATATTTACAAGTACATTAAAGGAAACAATTAGTAATAAATGAAAATCTTTTGCTATAACTACTTGTAGTGGTTCTCAACGACCCAGGTTTCGAATTCAATTGGAATTCAAAAACCTGATTTGAGTTTGAAAATATATTTTCAAATGCTGGTAGATTGAAATAATTATGATTATGAGAAAAGGAGAACAAAATTGAATAAGCAATATATATATATAGAAATATATATTTTATATAAGTTTTAAGGTTAAAACTGTATAATTAGAATTTGAATATTTGGATTGAATTGTTCCCAAAATCAAAACCTTTGAAGTCGATTCAAAAACCGAATTTGGAATTCGATTTGGATGCTAACCTGACTTGAATATTCGAATCCTAGATTGTAATTTTTGTTTTTTGTTTTTTTTTAATTCCGGTTCAAATAATAAACATCTTAGAGCATTCACAATGAAATCGTTAAAAATATGCGTGTGTTTCTTATATCATAAGTAATGGTTGGTGGTTGTGACTGAAGTAGATAAGATGTTATTGTTCATCTGTATATTTAGATAATCACTGTTCAATCCTTATATTTTTTAATATTTTTTAAAGTGATTTTGAGTGAAGAATAGAGAAAAAAATAATAATCAATGTATAAAAAGTATTATTTGATTAAAATGAGAAAGAGAAAAAATAATAATTTTTAATATAATTATATGAATAAAGATGAAAAATCTATTGTAAATGCTCTTAAATTATTTGGTTGTTATTAAACACATAAATGTTTTGAGTTATGAATCGTGATAAGGAAATAATGCAGAGTGGGAGAGAAAACACGAGAGAGAAGAGCAGAAGAGGAAAGGAAGCTCAATGGACTGAGGAAGATCTTCGAAGACGCAAGCATGAGGAGCAGCAGAGGATCAAAGACAAAGGAAGCAAAAACATGTATGAACATCAAGAGAAAGTCTATTATTTTCTTTCTGGTCTTCCGAATGGGTGTACAAGCTTGGGGTTAAGGAGAGCTTTCGACCATCACAAGAACCTTATTGATGCATTTGTACCTGCCAAGAAGGATAAATGGGGAAAAACATTTGGTTTTCTGCGTTTTGTGGGGGTAAAGGATGCACAATCCTTTCAGAAGGACTTAGAGATGGAAAAGGTTGATGGAAAGACGTTTTGGATCACAGTTTCCAAGTTTCAAAGACCTAAGAGAAGCGAGGGAGGTAGTGGAGTTCCTTCTTCAAAAGCTCCTTTACATCATGATGGGGTGGCTAGTAACACTAACGGTGGAATGCACTTACGGACCGAATGGGGCCAACATCAGAAACAAGACTTTCCGGCGTTATCGACTATTGCTTTGAATGCCCCCAGAGGTCTTCCTAGTGTGTATCCCCTTAAGGATGTTTCATTTCTAGGGACGGCACACAACGTGATTTGTTTGAATAATATTACGGGGTACCTTAACGCTAAGCGTGCTCTGCCGGAATGTAATTTCAGTTATATGGGGGGCTTAAAGATTTTGTTGTCATTCTCGACTAAAGAAGAAGCTCATGCCTATCTCAATCTACAAAATAAGTGGGACGGGGTATTCTCTAATCACCATAAGGGGAATTCCCCCGCACCTTTTTGATGAACGCATGATTAATCTCGTTGGGGAGCAATGTGGGAAAGTCATTTACAGGTCGGAGACCTCGAATGTCTGTGCTAATATGTCCTTTGACAGAGTAGCTATTCTCATAAATCATAAAGGGAAGATTTTCAGGGAGGTATCAATTAATCATAATGACCAACGTTATCAGGGATGGATTATGGAGGATGATACTTTATGGATCCCAAGTTTCCTGAAGAATAATACTTGTCTTAGCTCGGGGGAAGAAATGTCTTCCCCATCGTCTTGCTCCAAACGTGATGAACATACGCCCACAAGCCACAATTCGACACAACCTGTCTGTTCGAATTCTACCTATGATGTGGAATTCGAATTGGCAATGGCAGCAAGACCAAGTTATGGATGTAATCATGAGCACGCGTTACATGAAGGGTTGCTTTCAGTTTTCGAGTTGCATGAAAGCATGCATGAGGGACATTCTTTGGCGGCTGATAATTTGCATGTTCCAATGCATGCATTTAATAACTTGGATGGGCCTAGTGGGGATACTTTCAAATTTGGGGAGAGAAGGAAAATATGGGGTTGGCCCAGGCTGCCTCTTCTTTGGGCCCTACACAACAAGATAATGTTATGGGCTTGCCCTCCCAGGAGGCTGAGCCTATTGACTCCGACCCATTTTCATTGGGACCTTTAATTGAGGAGATATGTGGTGTCGGCAATTATGGCCAAATCACTGATAAAACAAAATTCAATTCGGGAGTGTGTGACAGAAAGTCAAGGGCTTCTTCAAATGGAAGGATAACACTGGATCAACATAGGCTCAGAGTTACGAACCTTAACAAGGAACTTAGAGATCCCCTTCGTTTCAGAATGAGCAGGCATTTGTTGTCAAGGCGGGGACTACTAAGAAAAGTGAAAGAAACGTGCAGATCGGCCTCTGCAGATTGTGCGACCGACCCCCCCCCCCCCGTCATGTCTAACCCTGAATGTGTTCGCTCGGAGGTGTGCCAGGACTCCATGGTGGATGAATTGAGGGATGAAAGAAAGATAGAGGAAATGGCGGAAGTAGCCTTGAGACAGGAAGTGGCGGACACGATCGAAGTCAATTCCTTGATACAGATTAATTTAACGTGTTTTGAAGAACAACTGACGGACTTGATCAGAAATAAGGGAGTTGTTAAAGGTCATCAATGAATTGCTTGACCGTTAATATTAGAGGAGCTGGAGAATCGGAGAAGGCGAAATGGGTTAGGAGATTAAGATTAAACAATCGTGTGCAATTTGTGGCAATCCAGGAAACCCAATTGGCGAATTCTTCACAGATTCGATTTCACACTTTCTGGGGTAGGTCACGTTTTGATGTTGAATTCGTAAATGCTACAGGTCGCTCTGGGGGCCTGGTGTCCATCTGGGATCCTTCATTCTTCCATAAGCTATCGTCGTTCAAGGCAAGACACTTTCTTGCTGTTCACGGGGTAATACCTAAGCTACAAATGTCCCTTTCGGTAATAAACGTCTATGCACCACATGAGATTACTGCCAAAAGGGAAGTGTGGAATGACATAACTCTTTATATGTCGCATAATACGGGGTTTTTCATCTTGCTTGGTGATTTTAATGCGGTCATATTCCCTTCGGACCGACTCAACTCGGAGTTTTGCTCCGTCTCGGCGACCGACTTGAACAACTTTATCAATGATGTTGGTCTGTTTTAGTATGCGATGGGAGGTCAGTTGTTCACGTATATTGGGAATGGGGGAAAAAAGCTTAGCAAGATCGACCGGGTGCTGGTTTGCGAATACTTCTTCAATAGATGGCCAGGGGCGAAGCTCACTGCTCTACCGAGGGAAGGGTATTCCGATCATACTCCTCTCGTTCTAAAGGCGGTGCCCTCGGATATTGGGCCTCTCCCGTTCTGCTTTTTCAATTCATGGCTGCAAATTCCAAGTTTTGAAGACTTTGTTAGGAGCTTGATTACCTCCTTTGAATTTTATGGACCTGCGGATAAGAAACTCTCTGCTAAATTCAAGTGGGTTAAGAATGGCATAAAAACTTGGCTGGTAGAGTACAAGGCAAAAGAAAATTGGCTTTTGGAAAGTTTAAAAGCACAACTACAATAATTAGATAGTTTGGCGGATGATGGTGTTATCTCTGAAGAACAAATCGCCCTAAGAGTCTCTGTTCTAAAGGACTTGACTTGTACCGATAAACGCAGGAAGGCTGAATTAATTCAGAAGTCAAGGACCAAATGGGCATTAGAGGGGGACGAGAACTCCAAGTTTTTTCATGGTATAATTAACTGCAATATATCTAGTAATAGAATTCATGGCCTGCTTATCAATAACGCTTGGATTACGGACCCACTCAGCATTAAGCGCCACATTGCTTTGGCTTTTAAGGATCGGTTTGATCTGGCCCCGGGTCCTAAACCTACGTATCTTATTCCGGGTCTTAAGTGCCTCACTATTAATCAATCAGAACAGTTGATAGCTCCCTTCTCGACAATGGAGGTAAAACAGGCGGTATAGGACTGTGATGGTAACAAGGCGCCGGGACCGGGCGGGTTCAACTTCACTTTTATTCGGAGATTTTGGGATCTCTTTCATGATGATTTTCTATTACTACTGCAGCAATTCCATGATTCCTGTCAAATAAATCCTGGTTGTATGGCGGCCTTCATTACCCTCATACCAAAGAAGGCTGATCGCTTAACCCCGGATGATTCTCGCCCTGTAAGTTTAATTGGAATTTTGAATAAGGTGATATCTAAAGTTTTGTTGAACAGGTTAAAGCCGCTTATGCCATCTATAATCTCGGAGGAACAGAGCGCCTATGTTGGAAACAGATCGATACTGGACGGACCGCTGATTCTTAATGAGGTGGTCTCATGGCTCAATAAATCAAAGGGACCGGGTATCTTTTTAAAGCTGGATATCGCTAGAGCATTTGATTCCCTTCACTGGGATTTTCTTGATAGCATCCTCCTACAAATGAATTTCCCGCTTGTATGGAGATCTTGGATAAAATCAATTATAGCATCCACTCGTACATCCGTCCTCGTTAATGGAAGTCCAACGATGGAATTTGAATACAAAAAAGGCCTCCGGCAAGGCGATCCGCTATCACCGTTCCTTTTTATTATTGCTATGGAAGCATGGTCATGTATTATTAAGAAGGCAGTATCCGTCGGTCTTTTTAAGGGTATTAGATTACCTAATTATGGCCTAGTTTTATCACACGTTGCTTTGCGGATGATGTGATTTTAATGGGCCGTGGGAGTGCAAGAAATCTAAGGAATGTTTCAAGGTTACTTAGGGGTTTTTTTCTAATTTCCGGGTTGAAGGTTAACTTACTTAAGAGCTCCTTGTATGGGGTTGGCATTACGGATAATGATCTCGGAAACCTAGCCTCAATCATGCACTGCAAGGTAGGAAAAATGCCATTCTCCTACCTTGGCCTTCTTATGGGAGCAAATATGAACATTTGTAAGAATTGGCACCCTGTAATAGATGTCTTTAAGGCAAGGTTATCCAATTGGAAAGCCAAGTCTTTGTCGTTTGGGGGAAGAATTACATTAATTAAATCGGTATTGGAGTCGCTTCCAATATATTTCTTCTCCTTGTATCGTGCACCGGCTACGGTAATAAACGAGCTAGAAAAGATACGGAGGTCTTTCCTTTGGGGAGGCAGCGAGGAGAAAAGAAACATTCATTGGGTCGCATGGGATACAATACTTCTACCCAAGGATAGGGGCGGTCTTGGTATTACCTCTCTTAAGTACTCCAACTTGGCTATGATTGCAAAGTGGTGGTGGCGTTTTAAAAACGAGAAACATTCGCTATGGTGGAATGTCATTTGGACCTTACATCATACTTCAAGATCTTGGAGCTCAATTCCAGTTAGACTTTCCTTAAAGGGTGTATGGAAGAATATTATCAACATAAATAAGGATCTTAAGGCCTTTGACATTGATTTGAATAATTTAACATGCGGGATGCTTGGATGTGGTGATACTATTCTTTTCTGGTTAGATAGATGGATCGCTGATGTCCCATTGATGAACCTATTTCCATCATTGTTTGCGCTTGAACAACATAAAGGCATTCTGGTTGGAGAGTGTCTTGACAGCGTACATTCACCGGTAATGTGGAAATGGAGATGGAAGAGGGCTTGGAATTGTGATGCTGAACGTGATGATTTTAATCAGTTATTAGCTCTGCTACAAACAGTCACTCTAAAAGAATCCAAGGATACATGGAAGTGGGACATCGCGAGGGAGCCTTCCTTCTCCTCGGCGTCCCTCAAAAGGTTGCTACAAGACAAGATAGATCGGGAAGATAGGTGCAACTTCAAGTGGAACAAGTGGGTGCCTAAATCAGCGAATTTTTTCAATTGGCAAGCTACCCTAAACCGCCTACCTACGAGTGACTCTCTAGCCCGAAGGAATGTTCCCATAACTACAATAACATGTAGATTATGTGGAGGGCATGACGAAACTGTGGAACACCTTTTTACTTCGTGTGATTTCACGGTCAAAATCTGGGAACACATTAGTTCATGGTGTGGAATATCCCCGGTTTTTGCCTTTTCATTCAATGATCTTATGGAGTTCCCCTACCTTTTGATTGGGGATGGGAATTTCAAAATGGTGGTCCACACTGTAGTTATGGCTGCGACCTGGTGTGTCTGGAGGCATAGGAACGACATTATTTTTAACGGAGAAAGCCCATCGGTATGCAAGGTTATTTGCGAAATCAGGGTCATAGCATCTCTTTGGTTGAAGGCTAGGAGTAATAGCCGCGGTATTGGAGTACTGAACAATCTTCCATTTGATCCTGGTTAATGATGTTGTTTGTTGTTATTTACCAGTATTAGCTAGTTTTATGTTTTTGTATTTGTACTTTGGGGTTTTTAGTTCCTTGCTAGCCCTGTTTTATCCTATATATGCTATTTGCCGTTAAAAAAAATGTTTTGAGTTATTCAAGTAAAAAAACTAGGAAATTGAATTTATGGTTATGGCTATTGGTTAATATCGTTATTTACTAAAAGTGGGAACAAATGAAAATTCTTGTCACGATCAATCGGCCATATTCAGAATCGAATAATGACAGCAATTTGGTCAATAAAGAAAAAAACATTAAAAGGGAATCTTGTTTACTAGTTTCGAAATATTATATACTTTAATTAATTAAATACTTCAATAAAAACTCAAAATAAGAAAATGTAATGGAAAAACACCACCACAAATATTTGAGTCACTTTCAACGGTACACACAACAAGATATCCAGAAAGTCCTTAATTTTGTTTTCTTTTTCTTGAACAAGATTTAAAATGTAATATATAATTATCTAGCGACTAGCGTCATATTATTAAAAATTTCACAAGAATCACATAAAAAATTTCACAAGAATCACATAAACACTTGTGTATGATGTCACGTATAATGAGCGAGGTAAAATGATTAAATTATATATTCGTATAATTCTTATATATAGAAACTAAAGTAACATGCACTTATGCGGACACAAATTACATCATAGATTTCGTCGACTAGATAGAACTACGTCTACAACTGGCTAAATAGATTTATTTTAGTAATTTGATGTACAAGTCTAAGACTATAGAAGCTAAGGTGTTGTTTGTTTTTTCTGCAGGAAAACGTCTGCGGTCTGCGGACCACATCTGCAGACATCTGCAGCAGAAGAGGTGGACCAAATGTTTGCAGTCTGCAAGAAAAAGACTGTTTGTTTTTTAACAGTATTCAATTTCTCCCCAAATGCACAAATCATTCACTAAACCCACAAGATTATTATATACATCCAACATGCACCCTCAAATCTTCCCTATATCTATCTCCAACCCCTTCGTTTCAGATCCCACACCATCATCTTCAATCATACCCAATTCAGCAGCTTCAAAGGCTGAATCAGTGTTCTTGAAGGATTACGATGGTGACGATTTGGTTCATTCAGTGGGGAGGTGGCGGTGGAACACGAGGGGGTGGGGGGCGAAGAGGGTGGGGGCGAAGGGGGTGGGGGGCCAAAGGGGGTGCGGGACCGAAGGGGGTGGGGGACGAAGGGGCTGCAAGGGTGGTGTAGAGTGGGGAGGTGGCGGTGGAACACGACGGTGGCGGCTGGAGGGGGCGGCTGGAGGGAGGCGGCTGGAGGGAGGCGGCGAAGGGGGTGGGGGGCCGAAGAGAGGAGAGGAGGATGAGGATGGTGGCTGGTTGTGTTTTGTGTTTTGTGATTAGGGAGAAGAGGTTTGATGAAATGTCTTCCCGCCTGAAGACACTAGTTCATGTCTGCACCAAGAAGACCTCGCGCAGACTTTTTTAATGAAACGTCTTCCAAAAATCAAACAATCTGCGCACTCAAAACCTCTTCCCGCGTCTGCATACGCGCAGATGAAGAGGTGAGGAAGAGGTTTTCTTAAAAAACAAACACCACCTAAGTCTCCATGCTTTTAAGGCTTAAAATTTTCTATGCAGGTTAAGCTCATAATTCTAGATGGAAGTCTTTTACAGTAGCCTTTTATCCGGTTGAGGTGATGCACTTTGAACACTATCCTCACAACGACGGTCATACTATCTTAGAAACAATTCACTCTTAAAAAACATGACACGCCACCTTTTCCATTCATAGCGCACCACTCTTATATGGCTAACCTTTTAAGATTGTTCTTTTTAGGAAAAACATAGACAAAAATGACAAATGATCTCCTTATACTTCTTGAGTTGAATATTGATCCCGTGTTACTGTGAATGCACCACTGGGTCTTTGAGGTCCTTGAGATATGGTACATCTTTTGGTAAATAAATAACATTTCCTATTTAAGATTCTATTATTTGTCATTTTATGTTATCATATGATTTAATGACTGCAACTAGCCAACTAACTACAACAGAGAAAAACTAAAATTGCAACTTGTTTTCCATTGAAAATATTCAAATATATAATATTATTTCAAATATGACAAGTAGGAAAATAAAACAGATATACACAGTATAATCTCACTCAATAAATAGGTTTTGAAAAGCATAAGAGATTTTCTGACAATCTTGTGTTAAACTATTAAGAGACGTAACTGAATACGATGTAACATTTAAATCATTCAATATATTTGAAAACTTACTCATCAAGAGACTTCATATACTACTAAGAGGTGTTTTTAAAGTTTATAAATACACTCTACCTATCAATGATCCTTAGCCAAAATGGTTAACGTGAGGTAACTCAAGCATTCATTATAATAAGAGAAAGTCGTGGGTCAAAGTCCCACATGTAATACACTCTTCCTACTAATGATCCTTAGCCCAAAGGATTTTCTCACCTAATTTAGATTTCCTCCTAAGAGTGATCCTGGTTCAAGACTTACGGGGCTCCAAAGTTCCGTACTCGATAACGAATATGATAGAGTGGACCAATGACACGTCGGTAATCCAATTAGTCGTTTAAAGAAAAATACACTTTACATCTGATTGATTAAGAGGTAGCTCATTAAAAGATTATCAAACAACCCTTAAGATAATACCAAATATTAAACTCCCATTAAAAAAAGGGTTAAAAACGTATTTCTCCATCTAAAACTCTTTAACTGCATATATACCCAAGCAAAAATTTTAAATGCATATATCTTTTATTAAACCTCATAATTGAAAATTTTACTCATTTTTATTAAAAATGGTTTATATAATGACTAATTTACCCTTATTTTTACTAAAACTTCATAATTGTTAAATTTTCTCTTACCAACCTTATAAATGAAAAATAAATTAAAAAGATATTTCCCCCTCTAAAACTATTTAATGACATATATATATCTATGTGTAAGTTCTTATTAATTTTTTTGAAAGGATAATATTTTTATAACAATAAATCTATACTTATTAATAAAACAAAATCTTTAGTGCCACCTGTCATTTTCTTAAGCTCATTTCTTTAATTTCCCGCCTAAAATGTATCTATCCTTATTTCTGGGCATAATTCATTTGAATAAAATCAATTATTGTTATAGTTACAAAGTGAGTTTTTTTTCTTAAATAGTGTATATAGAATATTTATTTACCATAATAGGTGTTTAAGAAAGTATTTTTTTCTCACTATGATGATATTGGTTAAATTTATTTCAATTTAAATTATATTATTTAATAAAAATCAAGTAGAAAGGTTAATAAAATTGTAAAACCATTTGGTTCATATGTCATAATTAAGAACAAAAAGTTTTTCTAAAACTTATTTTGATTTTTTTAATTCACTCAGACATACTTTTATCCAATCATATTTTAGTAAAAAAACTATTTTGGTAGATAATTTTGAAAACGCTCATTTTGTTAAATTATTTTTTTATGGATTGTAAGTTATAGTTGACTGTTTCCCACCTAAGAATAAGTTGATTATATCACTACCAAACAGATAATATAATGAGTTTTTAAAAGTTGTATTACACAAAAATTGTGAATTGAAATGCACTGGATTCTTGCTTATTCAAATAAGTAATTAAAGGTTTCCTAATTCACTCGTACTATGCAAATGAGAAAAATCCTATACGTGTCTTATATTCCGAAATGATTTTATATATTTCATCAAATCAAGGGTCTCAAATAATCAATTCAGGGTTTTGATTTCCTCTAATCATGATATCAATTTTCAAATGGAAAGATAAACCATTTCATATTCTTTTAATTTACAAGCATTAGGGGTGTAAACGAGCCGAGCCGAGCCGAGCCCGAGCTCGCTAAGGCTCGAGCTCGGCTCGTTTTGGTTTTAGGAAGCTCGAGCTCGAGCTCGGCTCGTTTATAGTTTTATTTATAAAGCTCGAGCTCGACTCGTTAGAAAATTTTCAAGCTCGAGCTCGGCTCGAGCTCGGCTAGTTTATTGTTAAATTATCAAATTTATATTTTTTATAATTACTTTTATAATTATTTATAAGCATACTTTTTATATATAACACAATATATATTATTTAACTATTTTTTTATCACAATAATATATTTAATAATATAATTTATGTAAATATGTATTTATATATATTTAATATTTAAGTAAAAAATACATATATACAAAAAGCTCGTTTAGGCTCACGAGCCAGCTCGAGCTCGATATCCTGAAGCTCGAGCTCGAGCTCGTTTAGTAACGAGCAATAATTTGAGCTCGAGCTCGAGCTCGGGCTCGAGCTCGTTTAAGCTCAACTCGATTCGAGCTTTTTTCGAGCCGATCCCGAGTAGCTTGCGAGCCGGCTTGGCTCGTTTACACCCCTAACAAGCATATCATGTTTTCAATTTACCCCAAATCACGTTTATATGTTTTCAACTCACCGTTTCTTTTACAAGCATAAATAGTCCCTGGGGTTTAATCAAATTACATGCTTGGTCCCTAAACTTTAAAAATTACAAAGATAGTCCAAATTTTTATGTAATCATTGTATTTTGGTCCCTGTCACCGATTCAAGCTCTATGTTATATTATCTCGAGTTACAAGTTGACAAGAATTAAAATTATTAATATTAGACAATGATGGTAAAATTACGAATAGAACATCAAATTTTGTATACAAAGAACTTTTTGGATGTTTATAGATGTTCTCATGTTCAATATGATTTGTTTATTAACTAAAGTTTTTATTTGTAAGTTTATTTCATTTTATATTGTACATTATTTAAATTTATAAGCATCGATAAAGAAAAAGCTACTAATATTAAATAGAGTTAATTTCAATTTTGTTCTCTACGGTTTGACCAAAGTAACAATTTTCATTCAAAAGATTAAAATCATCAATTTACCTCCAAAAGTTTCATATGTTGTTTCAATTTCACTCCAAAAGTTTTATTATTTTGAATAAGTTTGAAACAACTAATGAGACTTTTGGATTGAAATCGAAACAACTTATAAAATTTTTGGAGGTAAAATGATGTTTTTAATCTTTTGGAGGAAAATGTTTATTTTTACAAACCTAAAGGACCAAAATCGAACTTAACTCTATTAAATATAGATGATTTTAAAAAATTAAAAATAAAAATCGATATACAAAGTATTAATAATAATATTATGACTTAAGAACTTTTTTAATCAAAAACATTTTTTAATTATTGAACACGTGTATTACACAGTCTTTAATCTAGTTAAGTATATATACAATTAAAATTTTTGCTTGAATATATATGCAGTTAAAGAATGTTTACAAGGTTTGGAAAAAATAAAGTGTAATATACGCGCTAATCAAACGCGTGAGGAAGGCAATCCTTTAAGATAAAACTTCTGCCCCCACACGAATTACGCACCCTTTACCCTTTTTAGGTTTAAGCCACGCCTAATTTTACATTAATACCCTCCAACCTCATATATACTTCACAATTTAATTTTATTTTCTTAAAATTTTCAAAATTAACAATTAAAATCAACCAAACCCTAGAAACACATAACGCAAAATCGGTGATCCAAGAGTTAATCAAACATCAATTCATCTTAAATACAACTTATTGGTTCCATTTTCTCTTCAATTTCGAAAAAAACGGTTAGTGATTTGTTGTTTTAATTGTTTCCCCCAATTTAGTGGTTTTGATTCAATTGTATGTGCAATTTCTTTGTTTTAATTGGAGTTATTGCTGTAAAGTTGTTGATTTTGTTTGCTTAATGAGTTTAGGTTTTGGGTATTAAAGTCTTGGTATGAACGGTCAAGCCTTTGATTTGATCATACTTTTTGCTGCAGGGATGATGTGTTCTGATGATATTAATTTTTTTGATTTTTAACTCATCTTGTGTGGGGATTATAAGATTATATGTTGCTTGCTTGCAATTAGTTTTGATTTGGGTGTTGTATTTTTGAATGCAAGATCTGTTGTGGCACTTGTGTATGTATATAATGTTTTCTAGTCTGGATTGATGTAATGATTAAGATTTATCAGAAAAGTAGATTTTGAGTTATGATATTATCTTCTGTTTGATCGAAGATCACGATCTTCTGACCTGATAAGAAGCTATTGATGACTGTTTTTGTTTCTGTTGTTTGCTTTTGTTATCTGTGTGATGTTAACCACAGGTTTAGAATTCATTTGTTTTTGGTTATTATGGCAGATTTGAGTTTAAATATACCATGAGATTTAAAAATAGGAGCACAGTGGAGGTTATGAACAAGGAGGTGCCTGCATCGTGCCGTGTTGCAGAAATCGTTTCTGGAAACGGGGATGCTTACAACGTGAGGTACAACGGCTGCCATGGTGTGCAAAAGTTATCTAGAGGGAACATTAGGCCTTATCCCCCTGCAATCAATTCACCAAGTTGGGTGACTAGTGATGTTGTGGAAGTATCTCATGAACATTTATGGAAAATTGCAACTGTTTTGAAAGTCTTGAAAGGAGATCGATATATGGTGAGACTACATGAGTCAAAGCGTGAAATTAGGGTCCATAAAACTAACATTCGGGCACATCAGTCATGGCGTGATGGTCGGATTCCAGTTGGGAAGGTAATTTTTTTTCATTGCAACTTTTCTCCACATATGTTTCTATTTTGTAATACTAATACTCATTCATGTATTGATTACTATATAGATTTCAAGAACCAATAAAATCGAACCTAGTTTTTCTATGAAGATTTGTCAAAAGAAAGGTGAGTGCTTGCCTATCTACATTGATCCTAGATTAAAGAAGCCAAAGAGGGCTTCTCCCTTTTCCTCATCTCATCCTAAAGCTAAGAAAGTCAAACATGCTGGCAAAGATGGCAGTCAAAATCAAAGTCAAAGGCATTTTTTTGAAAAGGTAGATGCTTTTGAGGGTAACAAATACATGCAAGCATCCTTTAACTATAGTTCAAATGATTATCATGAAATGGAGAAAAAGAAAAGAAAAATATATGGTGTTGTTGGATATAGTCTCGCAAGAATATCTGAACCTAATGAGTCTGATAATGACCAATGCTCTGTTGGTAGTTGTAGTGTTCGTAGTGATGGTTATAATAAGTTTTCTAGTCATTATGATGCAGACATGCTTTCTAGTGATGGAGAATCTTTTAATACTTCATGGGCTGAACATGAAGTTTTGGTGAGTGTTCATAGGTTAGAGTTACATGCATATCGATCCACATTGGAGGCATTATATGCTTCCGGCCCATTAAGTTGGGAAAAAGAAGCATTATTGACTAATCTTCGTATAAATCTCCATATTTCAAATGATGAACATTTGACAGAGCTAAGGCATTTAATTTCATCCGGAGCTCATATTCTTGATTAAAGTGAATTGAAGGTTTTTTTTAATCTTTTTTTCGTTTTGTCACTTTTAAGATTAGGATGTTCTTGTACAATTTCAATAATGATGTAAGAAGTAATATGAGATATTACATATTTACATGTAGTAGCTTCTAGTGTCAAATTTGCATAGACTTTAAATTTGTAATTATTAATGCAATGTATCAATCTTTTATGAGGTGAAATTCAACATTGATAGTTTGATGCTTTCTTTTGAATCCTATTTATATTTTTTGTGTTATTTTAAAGAATGTTATTGATAGACGGTGTACATTTTCCAGAGTGACAATTGGAGGCATGCATCTCTTGCTTCCAAAAGGTCCATACAAGATTCTGGTTCTGCTGCCTTTCTCTCGGAAAAAGCAGTGAGACATATCAGCATATCCGTTTGCTACAGATAAGACAGTTTGTTGCCATTTGGCACTATCTGAACAATCATAGCATATTGGTGACTCTTTAACCTGTCAATATTTAAAGTTATTAGCTCGTCTTTGGTATTTCAGTCCAACCTTGATATGACATCACTATGCTAACTATGCTGTAGATGATTGAAGTATAAAAGTTTTTAATATATCTTTGGCTTATCATATGTGGTAATTAGAAAATAAATAGACTAGAAGAATTATGTTCATTAAGTAGTAAATATAGTTATCGTATGTTATATGGTGTTCTTAACTGCAATGCAGGTATAATGTGACAAGAAACCTCATTAGTCAACTGTAAGTAAGCTACACTACAGATTTTTTTTAAATGTAGAGCATCATTCTTTATACTGTTTTTAAAAGAAAAAGAAGACTTTTAGATAACAATTTCTAAGTTTTACTTTTACTTGATAATTAATGTAATGCACATTCGACATGGACTTTGTTTGTAAGACTTTTTATTTATTCTGGTCGTGTCTTCAATTCGAGTCACAGAAACAGTGCATTAATGACTTTCTCTGGAGACTTGGCTCTCTTCATTCAGGTGAAATATTATTATACTTTTAATTGCATTTAGCCTAAATGAACTTAGTTGTTTAGTTATTGATTCTTCTGGTGTGTTTGGCCATATGGATGTTTGATGAATCACACAAAAAAATTAGTTGCTTTCAGTCATGTTTTGGGGGGAACATTAAGCCTTATCCCCCCTGCAAACAGTTCACCGAGTTGGGTGACTGGTGATATCGTTGAAGTATTTGATGAAATTACATGGGAAATTGCAATTGTTTTGAAAGTCTTTAAAGGAGGTTGATATTCCGTAGCCACATGAGTTCACCCACCATGAAACGGACATTATGGCACGAGGATATTGGCGTGATGGACTATGGATTCCTGTTGGGAAGGTAATTCTTTGTTCATTGTTTCTCATTTCCACATATGTTTCTCTTTCATTAGTCTAATGTTCATTTATATGTTGATTACCGTATATGCATATCAAGAGCCAATGAAGTCGAACCACGTTTTTCTAGTGCTTGCCTGTCTACAATGATGCTAGAATGAAGAACCTGAAGAGGCTTTTTCTTTTTGTGCTCATCTCATCTTAAAGCTAAGAACGTCAAACTGGTGAGAAAGATTGCAGTCGAGGTCAAAGTCTTTCATTCGAAAAGGTATGTGCTATTGAGGGCAACAATTACATGCAAGGTACCCTTTAACTATAGTTTAAATGTTTATTGCAAAATGAAGTTAAAGAAAAGAAAAACATATGGTGGTGTAGTATGTAGTCTTGCAAGAGTATCTGAACCTTTATGAGTCTGATAATGACCACTGCCGGAGCATAGCCCCCCCCCCCCCCCCCTTTCGTCGGTAGTGTAAATTTTTGGCTCGGTAGTGTAAATTTTCATATAAACTCGAGTTCGCCCACCTAATTAAAATTAATTTCGCCCCCGCCACCCCTTCGGTAGTGGTCAAGCTCTGCCACTGATAATGACCAATGCTCTGTTGGTAGTTGTAGTGTTCCTGGTGATGGTTATAATAAGTTGTCTAGTCATTTTGATTAGGACATTCTTTCAACATTGCTACTTTGGTTCAAATCCTATTAAGGTTTTTAATCTAAGAATGTTATTGACGGACGATGCCTCTTTACTCGCGTGACAATTAAGGGCATGCATCTCTCGCTTCTAAAGGTTCCACTCCTATTCCAAATACAAACTGTCAAAAGTTAACACTTAAAACCAAGTTGATTTTGATAGGTTTATAACTTGGGCTAGAATTAATATACATTGGCCCCCAAACCTTGCTAAACTGGTGCGCGCCTCATTCTCAGCGTCAAACCTCACCAAATCCACTTGCAAGCTAGCCCTGCACAAACTCCAAAACCACCTCATCTAGAGCCGACATTCCGTTTGTTCACCGGAGTAGATGGGTGTCTACGAAAGTTAATGTTTTCACGTTGAGGCTACAAAGACATAGTGTTCCTACAGCGGATGCTCTCATTAGATAAGGTGTTACAAACGCTCAACAATTGTGCCCCCTTTGTATTGTATGCCCAGAGTTGGCCATACGCTTGGCTACATCATGTTTCATTGCTTCGATGGTATGGCAATATGTTTCATCTTGGTGCAAAATCCTCCCGATATTTGCTTTCTTCATTACGCATCTGCTAGAGACTCATAATCACGTGGAGCTTGATTCTAAAAAGGAGGCGGTGCACGTGATTATTGTCACTTCACTTTGATGCATATGGAAGTGCCGAAATGATGTGGTATTCAAAGAGCCCTTTCGAGCATGGTGTATCGAAGGAAATCAAGTCATTAAGCTTCTTGTGGGTGAATATTGAAGAATAGAGCAAATTTTGTCATCTTGGAATGGATGGATTTGTGTTGTTTCAAATCGTAAATGTTGGTTGTTTGTAGTTTTTTTTTGGTGAAACTTTTTGTATCAGGTGTTTGGGTGGTGACTAGCATCTTGTTAGTTCCATTCATGTTTTAATATATTTGGCCCGTTAAAAATTTTTTTCATTGTCCCACTACTGCAAGATCTGTTATGAGAGATTGGATCCCTTAAAGCCATAATTTCAATTAAATATTGAAAATGAAAAGGCCAAAATTTCATGATGCATTATCCATGAAGCAATGCAAGGATTAAGAAAAAAAACTAAAATAGTGTTTTGGATCATTCCTTCTGCACATAATAACAACTTATGGCTAGATCAAGTGGTTCACTCCTTAATATGAAAAATCAATGTTTTCGGAACCGGATCGGACGTTGAACCGGACACCTTACTGGTTTGTGGTCGGACCAGTCGGATTGGATTTAAGAACCGGGTAATGTCATAATTATATATATAGTATATTATAAATATAGTTATATATATAATCAAATATAAGTAATTTATATATGATTTATAAATGTATTTTATAGTTATATATAAAACTTAACTATATTTGTATATCTAACATACTAATTTAGGGTTCAACACCCCGTTTTTACCCATAAAAATAAATAAAAAAATACCAAAATCTGGTCCGAACCGGTCCGACCACCGGTTCGGGACGAACCGGCCGGTTTGACCAGACAAAAACGAACCATAGCAGACCGGACCGGACACCTGACCAATCCCCGGTCGAACCGGTCGGACTGGCCGGTCCGATCCGGTCGTAAGAACACTGTGAAAAATGATGCTATAGTTCGAGCTCTGACATACTCTTTTTTTGTTTTTTTTCGTGGTTGCTCTTAATCGAGTCCATCTATTCGTTTCCAACCGGGACTGACTCAAACCAGAGTATTTTTGTTTCGAGCGAAACTCGAACCGAAGACCTCATTTTTATTTGTCTTGAGTAACTCTTTTCAACCACTTGGGCTGAGAATCATTAGTTTTTATCACCAAATCACTTAGGTGTTTATTTATTTTTTCCTTTTATTTTAAAAAATTATTGTTTATAATTATCAACTCTTTAATATTAGAAAATTAGTAATTTCACTGGATTTATTTATAAAAGGATCTCACCATGTATATGTATCTAATGACTCATTCAACGAAATTAAATTCTGGTTGATAATGTTTATATATGTTTATAACAGTTTCGTTTTTTATTTAAAGTTTCAAATTTAACAACTACGTCGTACATGTTTCATTTTTCATTCACGGCGAAGTTTCTATATTTTTTTTTACGGTTTACAATCCTGTGATAACGTGAGATCTTAATACTGGTTGTTTATGTAAAAAAATATCATTCTTGAACTACAGCTAACCTGGGGGCCATGAATGCCGACATATGGTTCGTTGAATGAATCACAAAGGCCAACTCTAGGTGGGCTGCACTGCAACGCCAATTTGGAGATTTGTGGAGCAAGGAGACCACATGATGTGTCACATCAAATCTTTAATAAATTTTAAAAATTCTTTATACATGTATGAACATTGTTAACCATCTATTTCTAGTATTTATTTCAATTCGTACCATCTTATTATTCTTGCATTGTATTGGTATGTTGGTTTCAATAGTTAAATACTCATGACCGGGGGTTACACACTGCACTTAAGATAAGATACGATAAGCTGGTCGGACCGGATGTCCGGTCCGACTATATGATCGGTTATGTAAAGTATATTTAAACCGTTTTCATTTGAGCTAGCCTGAGCTGATCAGTTGGAACACTGATTGGACCGTATTTTCACTTTTTAGTTTTTAAAGTATTTGTAAAAAGGTGTAGCTCTCCTTTTTTATTATACTTTTATATTTGGTTATTCAGTTCTACACCTTATTATGTTTTGTTTAATTCTTTAGTTCTCTGGGCTGAGAAGTGTGGGCTTGCGTTGCTGTTTTGGGCTCTTCTCGAAATGGGCTTTGGTTGCTGCTTGCTTGGGCTTGGATCAGCTGCTGCTTGCTTGGGCTTGGATCAGCTAGGACTTCTTCTCGATTCTTCCTTCTTCCTTATATACGGAAAATATCTCCAGTCATCATCATCGAAGTCTTCTATCTCTCTCAGTTTACATCTCTCGCTTATTAGCATTCGTCTTCTTTCTAGGGTTTCATCATATTGATGACCCGAGTTCTTGTAAACTAGTTTAGTAGTATTTCATCTTTGTGATGTTCTTAGTTAGTGAGAGTTTGTAAAGATTTGAATCCATTGATATTTCAGTTGGTATTCTTGTTTCTGTTATTGATCCATCGTATTTGACATGGTATCAGAGCTCTGTCTCTGATTCCGTGCGCTTCCGCTATATCTCACCGGTGTGAAGGGTCCGACGAGCTCAATCGATAAAACCCTAGCCAAAGATCAAGATCTACGGCAGCTCCTCAATATTGGAGAATCTTTCAACATCTGCAGTCAGAACAAGTGCGCCAAAGCGCTCAACATCGCTGAATATCATCATCATTTTCTTGTGACACTCGAAGGTCACCCTCTCTGGTTATTCTTGGTTTGCCCGATTTTGGGTGAACCCACTGTGAGGACTCTCTCTCCCTTTTCTTTACATTCTTGTTATAGTTCTAGGCTGTCTGATTGACCGGGTTAGGAGTACCGGTAACATTGACTGTTTGCCCTAGAGGGCATTGTTTGTGCATCACTGTCTGATACTCATTTTTTTGTGTGTGTTGCATCCAACATCAGGGGCTAATCCTTGATCTACCAATTAATTGGTGTGAAAACCTGGCGCTGGCCTCTGGTGTCTTTTGTGCGCATGCTTGTGTGACATCATTCAATACTTGATTTGTTAAAATGGCTGAATCTGATATGATAAACACTGAACCCGTTAATAATGAAACTCTTGTAAGCAAACTCGATGCCAGTGACCCATTGTATCTACATGCAAGTGACACCAGTAATCTAACAATCATTACTATAAAACTGAAAGGCTCAGAAAACTACACTATCTGGGCAAATGCTATGAAACTGGCATTAGAAGTTAAAAATAAATATGGGTTCATTGATGGATCTTGTACAAAAACACTGCTAATAAAGTACTCTCAAAACAGTGGGATAGGTGTAACTCAGTCGTCATTAGTTGGATCCTAAATTCCATTTCTGAGGAGTTGTACATGGGTCAAGTGTACTCTAAATTGGCCTCAGAAATCTGGAATGATTTAAAAGAAACCTATGATAAAATTGATGGATCTGTAGTATTTGGTCTATATCAAAAAATAAACAGCACCACTCAAAATGGATGTCCTGTGTCTGAATACTATCACAAACTAAACATTATGTGGAAACAACTAGATCAAATGTTACAACTCCCCTCCTGTACATGTAAAGCTGCCAAATCCTTTAATGATTTTAATCACCTAATAAAACTTATGCAATTTCTTATGGGACTTGACAGTGCTTATCAACCTGTTCGAACAAACCTGCTACTAAGAGACCCCCTTCCCTCAATAAAAGAAGCATTCTCTATTATCTCAAGAGAAGAATCTCATAGAAATTCTTCCACCAATCCTGTTAAAACAGAATCTGTTGCCTTTCTGTCTAAACCCTCTCAAACAATTGAAAAACTGAATCAAAATCCTGAAAGCAAACGTAAAAATTTCAGAGGGCCTAATCCTAATCTAAAGTGTTCTCACTGTAATAAATTGGGACACATGGTTGAAAAATGCTTTGAAATTGTGGGCTATCCACCTGGATATAAAACCAGAGGAGGCATGAGCCAACGAACCTCACAATCTAATAACTCATCAGGGGTCAAAACTAACTCATCCTCCTCCTCACCCGCATCTATAATTGCTAACTCTCTTACTCCTGATCAAGTGACAAAGCTTCTGGGACTGCTAACTGAGAAAAGCAATGACGGGCCCTCTGATTCTCTTTTTGCTGGTAACTCTCTTCACCATAGTGCCTGTAACAATAATTTTCCTGGATACTGCTTGAGTGGGGGTATTCCTGCCTCAATAGAGTCTGGTTGGATCATTGACTCAGGGGCAAGTCAACATATGGTTAAAACGGAAAAAAACCTATTAAACATAATTGATGTCTCTGACTATAACATAAAAGTCAAACACCCTAATGGGTCAAGTGCCCATGTAGTTAAAATTGGGAATGTAAAAGTTAATGAACATGTGATCCTCCAAGATGCACTTGTCATCCCTGAATATCATGTAAACCTAATTTCTGTTCACAAGCTTGCTAGAGATAACAAATTAAAAGTCATCTTTGATGAAAACTCATGCCACATACAGGATTCTCTCACAGAGAAAACCTTGGCGACTGGTAACCAATACGATGGCCTCTATCTGTTTGATGATAATCCCAACAGTGCACAGGTGTGTCATAGTAATATACATACATTTAATCTATGGCACTCCCGGTTGGGACACCCTGCTGAACAAGCTCTGTCCACACTTAAAAGCGAGTTGAAACTAAAAAACTATGATCATAACCCATGTGAAATATGCCATAAGGCAAAACAACATAGGATCCCTTTTCCTTTGAGTACTCATCAATCAAAGAAACTGGGAGAACTCATTCATCTTGATGTCTGGGGTCCCTACCGAACTCCCAGTAAAGAAGGCTTCAAATACTTCCTAACCTTGGTTGATGACTACTCAAGGGCAGTGTGGGTATTCCTCATGAAACAAAAGGATGAGGTTGTCCAACTTGTTCAGGACTTTCATGCTCTTTTTAAAAATCAGTTTGAGGCCTCAATAAAGACACTAAGATCAGACAATGGCACTGAATTTGTTAATTCCCAAATGCAGAATTTCTGCCTTAAAAATGGAATCACCCATCAAACCTCATGTCCATATACCCCTCAGCAAAATGGTATTGCTGAAAGAAAACATCGCCATCTTCTTAATGTGGCTAGAGCCTTATTGTTCCAAGGGGGTGTTCCTCTTAGGTTTTGGTCCGAATGTATACTTACTGCTGCTTATCTTATTAACAGGACTCCGTCATCCATTTTAAAAGGTAAAACCCCTTATCAACTTGTCCATGGCCATGTTCCCTCCTTAGACCATCTTCGTGTATTTGGTTGCTTATGTTTTTGTACTATTCTAAATAAATCTGATAAATTTGCCAGTAATGCAGAAAAATGTGTTTTCATGGGATACTCAAACAATAAAAAAGGTTACAAATTGTGGAGTCTTGATAATAAACACATGCTGTTTTCAAGAGATGTCAAGTTTTATGAGTCTATATTCCCCTTCAAAGATACTAATAAAGAGACAGACTTCATAATTTCACACCTTAATTTCTTTGAGTCTTTTGAAGAGACAAACAATTATGACAATGTAGAGATCCCCGATGATGAAAGAGGGAATTATGATTGCACTGATCTTGGGTCTCTGCAGCCAGATAGTGGTGACAGGTTGACTGAGAGTTCGGCTGCAAGGCAGCAAACCAGTCAACCAGATGCCAATCTTGGGGGGGCAGAGGGAGATCTTGGTGCACATGAAATTAACAATACCTCTGAGGGGTCAGATCACACTGCTGATCTTAGGCGCTCTACTAGACCCACTGTTCTGCCACAGAAACTTAATGACTTTGTTATAGAAGGGAAGGTTAAATATGGGTTGGAAAAAGTTATGAACTACTCTCACCTCTCTCCTGAAAACCTCTGTTTTACTACTAATCTGAACAAAACAGTTGAACCAAAGACTTATAGGGTAGCATCAACTGATCCCAATTGGGTTAATGCTATGAACCTTGAAATGGAAGCATTACATCGAAACCATACTTGGGATCTGGTTGATCTTCCCCCTAATCGCAAACCAATTGGTTGTAAATGGTTATTTAAAATCAAATACAAATCCACTGGGGAAATAGAAAGGTATAAGGCCAGACTTGTTGCTAAGGGGTATAGTAAAAAAGAGGGAATAGATTTTGAGGAAACATTTTCACCTGTAGTTAAAATGGTTACTATTAGGTGTGTTCTTACTTTAGCTGTTAAAAATGATTGGTCCTTGTTTCAGTTGGATATTAGTAATGCATTTTTATATGGAGATTTGCATGAAGAAGTATATATGCAGTTGCCCGAAGGGTATTATTCTCCATCTGAAACTAAGGTGTGCAAGCTAAATAAGTCGTTATATGGGCTCAAACAAGCTCCACGAATGTGGAATGAGAAACTTGTTAGTGTTCTTTGTGAATTTGGGTTTGTTCAAAGTAAATGTGATCACTCTATGTTTATTCTCTCTAAAAATTCTGTGTTTCTGGTGCTTTTAGTGTATGTAGATGATATTATACTTACTAGGAATTGTTCTGATAGCATTTCAAATGTTAAAAAATTACTTCAGTCTCGATTTTTAATCAAAGACTTAGGGCTGTTAAAATATTTTTTGGGAATAGAAGTAGTTCAAACTGAGTCTGGTGTTTCCTTATCACAAAGGAAATATTGTCTTGAACTACTTGCTGAGTATGGGATGACTGGCTGTAAACCAGTTTCCACTCCTATTGAACAGAATTATGTGATTTCATCTCAGTGTAGTCAAACTACTAATATACTTAGTAACATCACTGGATATCAAAAATTAGTTGGCAAACTAATTTACTTGTCTCATACACGTCCAGATATTTCATACACGGTTCATTTTCTCAGTCGGTTTATGCATAAACCGTCTGAAGCTCATTCAAACATTGCCTTACGATTACTTCGGTATCTTAAACAGTCTCCTGGTAAGGGTCTTAAGTTTTCTAAAGGTACTTCAGTTCAGCTGTCTGCTTATGCAGATTCTGATTGGGGTAAGTGTGTTGATAATCGTCGTTCTGTAACTGGGTTTTGTTTGTTCATGGGTTCATGTCTAATTTCTTGGAAAAGTAAACAGCAATCTACTGTTTCTCGGTCCTCTGCTAAAGCAGAGTACCGTGCTATGTGTGCTGCTGCATGCGAAATATTATGGGTTATTAATTTGCTGCGTGAGCTGCAGGTAGCTGTGTCATTACCTGTGTCTTTGTTTTGTGATAACACGGTTGCGCTTTCCATTGCTGCCAATCCAGTGTTTCATGAACGAACTAAACATTTCGAGATTGATTTGTTTTCCTAAGGGAAAAAATTGCTTCTGGTGTTATTCAAACTTCTGGTATTAAGTCATCAGATCAACTAGCTGATATGTTCACTAAAGGACTGTTGGTACATCAACATGTTGATATGTGCAAACGACTTGGTCTGTATGATGAGTTTGGTGTTAGAACTGAGGGGGGGTGTAAAAAGGTGTAGCTCTCCTTTTTTATTATACTTTTATATTTGGTTATTCAGTTCTACACCTTATTATGTTTTGTTTAATTCTTTAGTTCTCTGGGCTGAGAAGTGTGGGCTTGCGTTGCTGTTTTGGGCTCTTCTCGAAATGGGCTTTGGTTGCTGCTTGCTTGGGCTTGGATCAGCTGCTGCTTGCTTGGGCTTGGATCAGCTAGGACTTCTTCTCGATTCTTCCTTCTTCCTTATATACGGAAAATATCTCCAGTCATCATCATCGAAGTCTTCTATCTCTCTCAGTTTACATCTCTCGCTTATTAGCATTCGTCTTCTTTCTAGGGTTTCATCATATTGATGACCCGAGTTCTTGTAAACTAGTTTAGTAGTATTTCATCTTTGTGATGTTCTTAGTTAGTGAGAGTTTGTAAAGATTTGAATCCATTGATATTTCAGTTGGTATTCTTGTTTCTGTTATTGATCCATCGTATTTGACAGTATTATTTGCTGATTCTTTACTACTTTAGATACCATATTTTATTTATTTCAAACTCTATTATATAGTTAGTATTTTAGATATGCACTAAAAGATTAAGTAGTTTCATATTTTGTTACACACATGCACGTATATGTATACACACATGTGGGGTGAGGTTCATTACAAAATACTAGAATATATATTGTGAGAATGAAAGGAACAAACCTAAATCATTTTTTTAATTATAGTTCATATTTTAAAATTTTACAATCACCCGTTTAGATATGCTATATGTATGAAAATAAAAACTCATTAAACTAATTATTAAGTTTACGCATTATAATATATACGTGACTTACACAGGTGTAAGTTATAGATTTAAAGAAAATTTTATTCATATTTATTTTTAAACTTTAGGAGAAACAAATAAACATTCCATTCAATTTATCAGTCTTTTACTTTAAATTTATCACAATAAATGCATAAATGATTTATTTTGTTTTGTATGTTCTCCCAATAATCAGTGTTCTTATTTCTACATTATTTATGACGTCATCATGTTTTTAAAACCGACTTGATAAGTGGATCGGTACGACGGCCGACACGATCTTAGGTAGAAGAATGATAACATTGCTTCTCCCCTTATACACATACACATACCATTGAAAGAAACATGTATTAGGAGAATAAATACACCATATGATTCATTTTTCCATATAAAGTAAAGTTACATATGAAATCTAAACCACACAACTTCCCAATTACCTTTATATACCATTCTTAATATTAATTACTACTCATATGTTTTGAATCCATTATACTAGTTTCCAAAAGCAAAAAACTTGTTTATTCTTTAATAAATAAAAAACACTCCTCCATGCCTTACAAACACGGTCAACCCAGAACACGACCCGTTCAAGCAAGCTTACGAGGTTTTCGAACGCTCAAAAGCTTCACATCATCAATAACAGGTCCACAAAGCGACGAAAAGTCGTCACTTCTCATCGTATAAAATGTACTATAGAACATGATCCTCGTTCTTGTACTCGTCGCCACAAACTTAAGGACCGCACGCTTGAATCCACCTTTACCCTTTGACTGATACGGCACTTTTAGTGTTTCTTTGTTAGCAAACGCCTCGACGACCATGGACCCTTCACACGAGTTACTAGCATCACCCACAGTGAAGAAAAGTTGGTAAGTCTTACCGACCACGGTTCTAGCCACTTGAGCTATAGCACTCTCTTTCCCAGCCACGAGCTCAACGGCTCGCCTTCCTTGTGGCACCGAGAAGTGGGCCGAGTCAATGTACTTCACGGCTTTAAGCGACTCGACCATCCATGCGGGGAGTGGCGAATGATCGTCTTCGATGTTTGGTGGGACCAACACACCCCATGATGTGTTTGGGAAGATGTATGGGCCTTCTTCAAATCCTCCATTTTTGAGTATGTTAACTGCATGAATTCAAATAATTGATTCATAATTGATAGTGACATGCATGGGACATGGTTTAACAGGATGATGATGTGCCTATTTTTCATCCACAAGACATGATGCATGCATCAATGACACCATGTACTTGGATTTTGTGTCACAAAGGTACATTAAAGTGCTGGATTTTGCAATTGAAATAGGGTTGTTTTAAATAGACACCCCATTATTTTAAATCAACACTCTAAAATTTCTATACAGGTCGTATAGCCCCATACGCATCGTATAGGGGGGTCGTATAGCCCTATACGGGGCGTATAACCCCCTGACAACCCCCTAAATTTTTCCTCGTAGTCAGTGTCGAAATTAGCTATAAGCGTCGTATAGCCCTATATGTGTCGTATAGGGGGGTCGTATAGGGCTATATGGGGCGTATAGCTCTCTGACACCCCCCCTGAATTTTCCTCGTTTTCAGTGCAATCGACCCTATACGCCGCGTATGGACCCATACGCGGCGTATAGGGGGGTGTCGATTTAAAAAGGTGGGTGTCTATTTAGTAGGACCCTTGAAATATGATTACAGCTTGTATATGCAAAGGGTCACCCTTTAAAAGCATCTACATCAAGGAGGTTTTCTTTCGTCCAGTCTGAGGTGGAAAAAGCAAACGAACATCACACCATTGGAGATGAGGTTTGCTTCTGTAATTTTCTTTTCATGTCCAGAATTCCAAACCCAAGCAAACATGGGAGTGTGGAACCCATCACTATAAAACATATGTAATTTAATGTTTTAGAATTAAAAATAGGTGATGATTTGGAAATGGATGCGTGTTTGAAACTGGACATATTATTGGAGGAAATACAAGAGTTTTTAGTGTTTGAAAGTGGACGAGTGAAAAGTTGATGTGGCAGCTGATGTGTCACGTTTGGTTTTAAAATAGAGGTTTGCTGTTGTAGATGCTCTAATAATAAGTAGTGAAATGACCCCATTGTAGTTGTTATTTTTAAAACCTTTTTTTTATCCAGAGGGCTTATTACCAAAAAGCTCATAGAACCCTGTTAATTTTTTGCGAACTAATAAGATCAGATAAAACACAATTTATATGGCACATGGGTATTCAATTGGATAAAAGTAAAAGCCCAATGCAAGCTTAATATAAATACACACATTTTTATTGAGTTACATGTTTGTAATGTGTGTAAAAGAACATTCAAAGGTATTGTAAAATTCCAAAAAAATATATGTACTACATGAGTAAATGAGTAAATCACACTATTATAGGATACAAAAGTTATTTCCTAATTAATTTATACCAAGACCCCACCAATCGAAAATGAGGGCCATGCTATTATTACAAATAAATAAAACAATTGTAAAGTCATTTCAATAGTACTTAAAGAAAAAACCTAATTGTGTTTAGGTTTATGTTCATTTATTTATTTTGTTATACCTCGTTTAAGCTAGTTTGGTTCATTTACAACTTCATAAATACTTTTGTTTGCATTAATTATGTATTAGTTATTTTAACGGCTCAAATCTACCTACTAATTATGGATTAATTATTTAGAAAACTTAATAAGGTCTAGAAATTGGACTCACTTTTTGATGGTTTAGGAGGATATAGAGCTTTGATGGCGATGGAATCAATAAGCGGACCACACGCGGGATCCTCCTCGACTCCTGGATTATGTAACTTAATAGTAGCGGTAGCATACTCGGCTTGAAAAGCCCACGCATACGAGTCCCATCCGCTACTACTATACAATGTTTGCATTGGTAGCACTCCAAAATCAGGTGCTACCGACACATTCAATTTCTCTTCTTGAGCACATGTTCGAGCAGCACTAAACGTGATGGAATAATACATTCCTTTAGTCACGTTTATAGTCTGCTCGATTGTTGCTTCATTTCCTAGCCTGACTGCAAAGGCCCCCTCAGGGACGACTAGCAACATGTCGCCTTGCTTTTGACCTGATTTGATATACTCAACAAAACCAAAGATCTTCCACCCTGGGATCGCATCATGCTTCAACACCTCCGTGCCTTTCATGTCCGAAGGTTTTGGACCGAGCTCGAAGTTCCCGTTCCATAACAACCCTACATTTTTAGGACAAAAGAATAAAACAAATAACCGACTTTTGTATAAGCAAAACTGAACAACATAACGAAAAATGACTATATCAACAAGTATTGTCAGGCAAACCAGGGGTGAGAAATTAGCCAAGCCAAGCTTTTGACTTAGCTAAAGTTCAACCCGTTTAACTATAAAGATTTTAAACCTACACTCGTCTACTCGTTTCAAGTTTACTCTATTGTTTTCGAGCTTTGTTTTTAAAGGTAAAAATTGTTATTTGTTAGGTACTTTTAACTTACTCTTAATTTTACATTATAATTAATTTACATAAACTTTTGAACCTCAAGAAAACTTTAAAACATTGAATACAAATCATTATACTCACACCTAACTATATATATATATTGATATCATGTCGACTTCGATCAAGTTTCATTCTAATTGTAGACAGCGTGGCGTAAGCATGTGCCCACCCACGTGCATATGCAGGCTGTTTATGTACAACCATATGATGCATGCGTCTATTGTACAACTTACTAGCACCAATTGACCATTTCTATAGCTGTTTTTGGCTTCCCAAAAAAGAAAATAAGTATCTTTTTATTATATATTTGGATAAACGAAAAACTAAAAAAAGATATTTTTAGATAATATTGGTAATGGTATTTTTCATATAATTTTGATTAAGTTGTCTAGTATTGACGTTAATAGTTACTCTCGTGCACACGTTCAATTGGCAAATTGTTCATCTAGTATGATAAGCAATTAATAAAAATGACTGTAAACTTAATCTACGATTATTAAATTAATATGACGAACCATGTCACATTTTTCGTGTAATTTCTACAATTTTGTAAGTAGATAATCTATTTAATATAATTTAATAGATGTTATTATTTGAAATTAATAAATATGTTTGTTCCCTTAACATAGTTCTATAATAACATTTAAAACACTCGGCATTTGACTGAAAATGGGAATCGATTGAGTTAATATTAGCAAAATAAATAAATATAGATTTATCTTTATTTTTTATTAAAAAGGCCTCCAACAAATCTATGTCTACTAAAGTACATTAAATTGTGAAAATACACGAAAACGTCAATAACTAGTTATACATATTAGCGTAACCTGACCAAAATACTCGTACTTTTAGATTTTTAGATTGTTTAATGTAAAATGTTATAAAGTTTTTTTAACAAAATGTTAAATTTCTATTTTTCAAAAGAGCCACTATTTTCACAAAATTCAAAATAACCATATTTTAGAAAAAGTTTAAGACCTTAGCATAAAAAAATAGTAAAAAAGTAGCTTTTTTAGTTATATGAGTCGATAGTTCAATGGTAAAAATTAAATTTTTTAAAGAAAAATAAAACTACAAACCCTGACATGAGATAGATTACGAGTTATTGTAGGTTAAGAGTGTTGGTAAAGCATTTCATATTATCTTTACAACTAAACAAACTTCAATATGTCAAAATTTGAAAACAAAAAACACATAATATGTTTTTAGTTAGCTGTTTTTATTTATATAAAGATTAAGTAGAGTGAAAAGTAGAGGTGGGAGGAGTGTGGTTTACCGTCGGTGACTGCAACGGCGGTGTGGGTGGTGGCGCATAATAGCACCACCACCAGCACGGTGGCTGCTTCCATAACTGAAATCCCGTTGTACATTTTCAGAGAGAAGAGAAGAGAAAGAGAGGATAAAGTTGAATTTGATTGGAAATTTGGGTGTGCAAAGGCCCAGTTATATGCATGCAAAGCCCAATAAGTCACCTCATCTATTCAAATATTAACAAAACTGCCCCTTGCTTGAAACATTTGCTTATTTTATCGAGTGATTTTAAACTGTACCGGATGAGAAGCCGGTCGTTTTAACGGTTCATTGGTGGATCACTCAAATCGGTTGAACCGGATGACGTGATATTTTTAAAATATGTTTAAAAGTGGATTTATACTTTTAACATAATATAAACACTTAAATAACTAATATAACTATCATAAATAACTCAATTAATAAGAAATGAGACTTTAAAAGAAAACGTCAAATGTTTTTGAAATTCAGTCAGACCATCCAGTTCGGTTCACCGGTCCTACCGGTAACTGGACGGTTCAAATAACAACGTTCCAAATATACACATATTTTAAAAATCTCAAATACCAGATCGGTTATACGATCGGTTCCCAGTCAAACTGGTTCAACTGGTTGATCTGGTCTAGTTTTGAAAACAGTGCTTTAATAACCACAAAGTAATGTTTTCAGCTTTCGTCATTGAACAATTAACGAAATCAATCGTTTAAGGATTTACCATTTAAACCATTTAGATTGGTTGGACAGCTTTTAAAACTCGAATAATATCATGTAAAATATTTTTTAAGTTAAATACTCGAATAACATCATATATAATAAATTTGAAGCTACATACATATAACATATAGCATATTTATATATGTATGATATAAAACTTGAATAAGATTTTGAAATAATTTTATTAAAATATTGAAATCTAATATGATCATTCAGTTACTTTACCGGTTTAACATATCCGACCTATATAAATAAGAACTGTTTAAATACGTCAAATCCACCAAATAATGGTTTATGTTATGACCATTCGACTCAGTCCAAGAAAGCAATGCCACAAAAAGATAGACATAACAACCATATGTAAGTTGAGAGCGCCAATGGAGTCGGTCGATATATGAATGGGAGCGCCAATAGACGTATTTAAACAGTTCTTAAAATTATAAGTAAGTTGAGAGCGCCGATAGACATAAAAACCGGGTCACCAGCATTGTCTGTGTGCGGACGTGGGTGACATTTCACCAATAGGTTTACCCGGGTGACCGGGCTTAAAATTTATTCGTTGGACGTTAAAAAAAAAGAAGGGAATAAATTATATTTCTTTTATTTAAAAATGATTGTGAATATGATATTTTAAATGATGAAAATCTGTAGGAACATATACACATGGATAACCACATAATTGGAAAGCGACATTTCAAGATTTGGTTCTGCGAATGAGAGCATTCACAATCCATTCCTTATCTTTATCCATATAATTACACTAAAAATCACTACTTCTTCTCTCTCCTTTCAATTAAATAATATATTTTTATACCTTTTTCATTACCTTTTCTCTCTCCTTCACTCACAACCACTTTCAAAAATATTAAAAAATTTATAAGGATTGTACAGTGATTCTTCAAATATACCAATCCACAATAACATTTTCTCTCTCCTTCACTCACAACCACTCAAAATCATTCCATATAATATACCAAACACACTCACATGATTATAGGGCACGGGTTGTGAATGCTCTGAGTGAATGTTTTACTCGTATATATTTATATTTTACCATAAAAATTACTTTTAATATTAATTTCATCTTTAATTCTATTTTATTTTTGTAGTATTGTTTTATTAATATTTTGTTGTCTATACTTGTACTTAAAAAGATAGTTTTGAAGTAGTAAGATATCTTGTATTTATCACAAAGGTTAAGGGTTCAGATCTTATAAATAACAATTACAGATTTTGGAGTGATTAAAACCGTTATACAATAAATGTGGTTGTCTACAACTATCCCAAACATATAGTTTATCATAAAGGTTAAGTGTTCAAATCATATAAGTGGCAGTCATGGTTACGGAGTAGATTAGAAACCATTATACAAAAATGTGGTTGTCTATAACCAGTTTAACATATTATCATTCTATTTGTAGTACCAATACTTAAAGTGATATGTTTGATATGAAAGTGTTATAAAAAATTAAGATGAAAGTAATTTTGCATACGTGGTTGAGTGAACTTCGAAAGACCTTAACTAATTAAAGAGCATATGTCAATAGTTTGATAAGCCTCTTGTTGTGTTTCACTCCAACACCTACACACGCACATGATGTAGATCATGTTTGAAAAGCCTATAAAATCTGAACTTATACATGCCGAAGATAGTCGTCGTTAATGAATGTCAAACCTAAACATTTGGGTTAACGCAATCGAGTTTTGCCCTAAACCATAATCATGTTACACTGGGTTGCTGAAGGTCTTAGTTGATGTAGTGTAGAATGTATCACTTAGTAATTGCCATTAATGAAGTTTTTAATTAGTTTATAAATTGTACCGTAAAACATTTAAATTGCATTTTAAAACACTTAATACAATTTAACATTTTCATTTGATACAGTTATTCGATTACGAGGCTGTTTGAAATCCCTTACTCGGTCAGAAGGTGGTGACCGGGTAAAGGATTGTTCCAAAACTGATCGGGTAAGTAGACAAATATGCATGGGTCGGTGGTGTCGGACCGGATCAAACGCGAAAGAGTGATAATCAAACACGCTGACCGGCCAAAATATCTGACCGGGTCAGTGGGTTAAATATTTTGACCGAGTCAGAAGCAAATGTTAAATTGTTAAATGTTTATAAAACTAATTAAGTCCTTTACATTGTGCAAGTAGAAGAGAATAAAGATAGCACATGATACATAGAACTCTCTCCATAAATTCTAGCAAAACACCTGATTTTAAGTTCGTGATTTTAAGTTTGTAATTTTAAGTTAGCAATGCATGTAAATACACGAAATATGTTTTAACGAGTTGTGTTTGATTATCATAAGTCTCGGGCTCTCAGCCAACTTCATCTATTTTTTTATTAACAAGATAATATTTATCTCGACTAGTTTCCATCATGTTTGATTCCTCTCTATATTGCTAATGAGTCTTACATCAACTAGTTTAGAATGAGTCATGGATGACTTTCTAAAGTGAAGGTAATGGGTTGGAGTCTCACTTGGTACAATATGCTCCAAGTGGGCCAAGGGTTTTACCACAGTGGGTCTTCGGGTGGTGGGTTCTTTGGAATGGTTGGCGAGCCGGGTCATCAGCGTTGTCTGTGTTCGCAGGCATGGGTAGCCTTTCGCCAATTGGTTAACCCGGGTGACCGGACTTAAAAATTATTTGTTGGTCGTTCGAAAAAAAATTCCTCTCTATATTATGCCTATTTTAGGGGTGTTTTTAAGCGTCTCTATCTTCTAAGATTGAAGAAATGTATGTCAATTTCTCATCCTCAAAAGACCATGCTATTTAGTGGTGTTTTATTGGATATCTTTGTTTATTTCTTTATTTGCTATCTTAATTAAAAAGTATAATTTTATATTTTCTTTGATAAAAGAAAAGACGTCCAACCGATAATAGATGTTAAAATACTATATAATAAAACTAGGTTACAATCCCGTGTAATACACGTGCTGAATAAATTTACTGTTATATGGTTTATAATATAAAAAGTTATATATTAAATATTGTGTATTATACGGATTGAATAAAACAATGTATTATACATTTGAATATTTAAAGTTAAGATATATGAAATTTTAATTATGATAGTTATTAATTAATAAATAGCTATTATATCATTTATAATTAAGAGGAGAGAGAAGCGGGAAAACCAATTATTAGATGACCTAGAATGATGACAAGTGTCTGGATTTATTTTTATTTATTAGTATATAGATTTATTCTAGCAAATATTTGCAAATAATGCAAGTAATGTTCAGTCCGAACGTGTGGCCCGAATTTATTAATTGAATTATTGAGCACAATTTTAAGTTACTTGAGAGTCCAATTAATGCATTAAGAAGATAGCCGGTTAGTACTTCAATTGCCAAATTAAACATATGTATATGTGATTTGACTTTCAAAAGTCAAAACATATATCTTGTTCTATCTATAATTAAATACCCAAAAAAATAAATAAAAAATAATTATTTGTATGTAATCATTATATTATATTATATATTTTTAAGTGAAATCATTCCGGTAAAAAACCAATATTTACGTAGGACGTATTCAGATCTCTCGTGTATTACATAATTGAATGTTTTGATAATACTTACTCAAGTGGAAGAAAGTTTATTAACATAAATCTGAATTGTCCCTATCAGTATATTAATTATGACCTAAAATAAAATGAAAATGTAACCCGCATCACGACATCCTAAGTTTGATCCAAATGACTAATGATGTAGAGTTAGATAAAAAGAAAAGTAAAAACCCTAACCAAAATTATTAAAAGTCTTTATTGATGCTTTTAAAGTTAATCACCGCTCTTTCTCCGTATGTTCACCAATTCATACACGAGCACTACAAGAAAATCTGTTTTTTGTGACTAATTTTTTTGTGACGATAAATATTTCGCCGTAAAAAAGTCGGTAAACGACAAAAAAATTTTCTTTTTTGACTTTTCCAGTCAAAATCAGTTTTTGCGGCGATATTTTCGTCGCAAATAACCAAAATATATATATTTTTAATTTTTTTCATTTCACGACAATTTTTTAAAGGGCGGAAAAATTCCCGGCAACTAAACGTAAGTGATGCATACATAACACCCAACTTCATAAACTTTCGTCGTAATTTTCGTCGCAAAAAGGTTTTTGCAACCACTTTTTTACGGCGAAGGTATAGCGACGAACTTTTCGTCGCAAAATGTTTATTACGACGAAAATCCATACTTTTTGCGACGAACAATATCGCCGCAAAAAACTGTATTTCTTGTAGTGGAGTTATCAATCACTCATCAACTATCTCGCCGTGACGCAAAAAAACAACATCCAACTGTTCATACAACCACGAATCATTGTAAGACTACGGTCAAGAAGAACCCGTCTTCACTTGAAAGTTGTGTGTGTATTGATCATGAATATGTGTGTGTGTGTGTGTTTGAAATGGCAGACCGAGGCTACAAAGTATGGATCCGTGTTAGATAGATCAAAAGCTTTCGAGTGAAGAAGCAAATCGATTGCAAAAGGTATGGGAGGGTTGGACACTTGCACCCGTGTGGGTTGGGTATCACATGATTTGATCAATTTCATCTCCTAAGGTAGCGCAAGACATCAAGGGTCAACGTTATATGCATTATAATCTTTATTTTCACTTATTTCTATGTTAGAGAATTTGATCACCACAAGTCTAATTCGTCTATACAATTAGTGGATTGTATAGGTGGCACAGAATGATAGTTAGGGATTGAGTTTCTCTAGGTTTTTTAATTTTTTCTCAAAATCCACCAGCTGGGAAGGGGTTGTTCCCGGTTTTTCTCAACTCCAATTCTCCATCTCACTGGTCTTATGTTTTTTTTTATTTTCTCTCGACCTGATGAATATTCACTAGTTTCCCAGAACCACAAACACCACTTAAATGCCTTCACAGCCAATCAGTGTTACCACGCGATCATATTCCACCATCAAGTCACCAATTCAGGAGGAAACTCATAATTATGAGAAAACCCCCCTTTGTGAGATTCGAACCCATGACCTAATAGGCCCTAAGTCTTATCCCACCACCAAGATGCCGCTGGGCTATAATGCCTTTGGCACTACCCTTCAACTTATCTCCCTGTTTCTCCTCGTTTAAGAGACTTCAACCCCGGCCTTAAGTGATAATTTCAACTATTTAATCATTACTAAGTATATTTGAGAATATGATTTATATTTAACAGGTCAAATGAATAAAATAAAGTTCTTAGTTAAAGCTGAATCGATAAAACATTACAAATTAAGTATATCTAATTTCTAAACATGTAAACAAAATTAGATAAGTTATTTAATCAAAAGTGGATTATTCCTAGTAATATATGCATGATTTCAATATTTATATTTAACACATTGAGTTTTTGTAAAATCTCAAAATTATAAATAAGTGTTTAAGGTTAACTTGGTTTGATCATTACTGAAGTTTATTCATACGTAATCTATCCTTCTCACTATTTTTTATTTATAATTAATTGTTTTTATTTGAAATGACATTATGAAATTTTAAAGTGTGTTTGATTAGAGTGAACAAGTTGCATGTGGATGTAAACTACTTATCCAACATGATTTGCAGCCCTTGACCCCCCTAATTTAATTTCAAAGGTCGCATTTAGCCATACATTTTTATATTTACTTTATTTTAAGTGATCAATTGCTGAGTATGAAAATAAACAAAATATCATGCATAATCAAATCTAACGTTGTTAAACTCGGCTCGGTTGTATCAAGAACAAGACCTCTCTCGACGTAGATTGAACCGTAAACGTATGAGCTTTGCACTTAAAGTAGCAAACTGATGACCGGTTCGAATAGAATTTTATATACCGGCTTGGATTAAACCAAACTTGGTTCTAAGTACCTTTTTTATTTTCCTCCCTGATGTATACAAGGGGAATGGATGAAACTTTTTATCTTTGAGCAACTTAATTAGACAAGAGAAAACATTTCCTAAAGGTTAAATTGGATGATAGATTTTTTTTAATTTTATTTTGAGCAATGTAGAATAAGAGATGGCTTGGAGCTGTATTGAACACTAAAATATATTAATGTTAGTAACCTTAGCCTTAGGACGTGCCTGATACAAACTACTATGGTAATTATCAACTTATGTATCATCACATATAGTTGCATTAGATATGTGTGTGAAATTATTTATAAATATAATATTGCTTATAATTAAGTTAATATACATTTATATTTCTATTTCTTTGTACATATTATTTTATGATGTGTTTCTTTAATTATTAATAAATAAGTAACATATTATCCGGTTACTAAAACCGATCCAACCAAGTAGTCAATCTTATAATAAATTAATAACCACATCAATTCTCAAAACATTCACTAAATGTAAGTGATGCATACATAACACCCAATTTCTAACAATACATGTGATCATCATATGCAAACATTAATATTTTAACAGATATTATGTCATTTTAGGAATTAATGTAGTAATATCTTATATAAATCAAAAGTTCCACGTGTCAAACTTGCATGGAAAGCAGGTATGACAATGAAAGTAATGAAACTTGTTAGACATTTAGTTGAATACAGAATTGATAGAAAATTCATACTTCGTGTGTGCACTTTGTTAGGTGCAAAAATACACTCTCATTCAATGGATAAAAACATTAAGTGTTTAGCATCTAGACTTGGTATATGAAGTTACTAAATATAGAAATAAAATAGAAGCAAAGTTGCCCTTTCCAAAAAGATTGCCACCTAAAAATGCGGCTATCCTCCTACGCAGTTATTTCTATTTCTATTCTATTTATTCCCATTGGTCGGTGAGTTTTTGTTTTTTTTTATTTATTTATAGTTTTGTATGTGTTTTTATAGGTTTGTTTTGTGGGTTTGAGGTTCGGGGGTGAGGTTTTGCTTGTGAGTTTTGTGGTTTCTTGACACGTCTCTTTGATGGGTGTTTCGATTACGTTCATTTATAGCATTCGTTGGCGTTGTCTTTCTCCGAGTTCCTACTTTCTTTCTTTCGTTATCGATACCCTGTTAAGGTTTGGGTTTTTCTTTTATTTGCTTTTTTTGGGGCTTTGATTTTCGTCAGTTTTTCTATATAGGACTGTGTCGCGCTTTGATTTTCGTCTATTTTGTTTATGGTGTTGGGCTTTGATTTAGTTTTGGGTTCTGAATGTTCTTGTGCGTTATGAATTTGAGGTTTTAGTGTGTTTTACTTTGTGTATTTTGCTGATTTTATGGTTTCAAACCTTTATTTTGATTTTGATTTAGGGTTACGTTAAACTCGCATAACCGCGGCAACGCGCGGGATCCAAACCTAGTTTATATTAAAAGTATTTTTAACTAATTATAGATTTTTGTTACTCATAACATAGGGGTAGACACTACAAAAGATCACTTATTTTCACTTTTTTTAAAAATTACTTTAACGTGCAAAGTTGATGACCCATGACCGGTCAAACACATGATAACATCCTTAAACTCTAGCATAAAGTTTGAAAACTTCACAAATGTTCTTGTATGATAACACCCTTAAACTCTAGCATAAAGTTTGAGAACTTCACAAATGTTCTTGTAAAATTAATCCATCTTAAAGAAATTATGAAAAATTTAGGTTTTTGATGTGTTTAAACAAGTCGGTCCACAACTTCACATGGTAAAGGGAAGAGAAAATTTTGCTTGAGAACTTAAGTTCTTTTACGTATCTACTAAAGTCATCAAACTTTTTTTTGTTAAGTTTGGTTTTGCCTCTTGAGCTTTGATAAAAACAATTATTTTTCTTCAAAATATTAAAAACATCAATTTACATTCAAAAATTTTATAATTTGTTTTAATTTTAGTTCAAAAATTTCATCATTGTTTCAAATTGAATCCAAACTAATAAACTTTTATGCTTAAATTGAAACAATTTTTAGAACTTTTGAATGTAAATTGATGTTTTAACCTTTTGGAGCATAATAGTTATTTTTTTAAAAAAAACTTAGTAAGCAAAATTGAAATTAATTCTTTTTTTTTCCTTAATAGTCTCTTTTAATATGTGTTTAAGTGTTGTGAATATTTTTATAAACATATCAATTAATTTTAAATTTATTGACTTAAATAAGACATATATGTAAGTTTTGATTATTATTTATTAGCTTTTTTAATCTAATTTAAAGTAAAAGGTAGGTCATAGTGAAAAACATTCACCGTGATAAGTTAATTTTACAAGTGTTCAAATTAAATCAATATAAAAAAATCACTAGATATAATCAAGATTCATATTACCCTATATGTTAATAATTGAGGAAAATGAACAGTGTTAGGGTACTTTAGGAATTTTTTTTCTACATGCCACGCGTCTTACCCTCTGCATTCATTCATATCTTCTTCATATTCTTATGTGTGCTTGAAACCAGATGCTTCTATAGCAGTGTCTTCTCACAGAACTTACTGGGGTTTGCACTTTGGCCCCTGTCCTGTGTATTTCTATTAAAACAAAAAGGGTTTCTTGTGTCCTGTGTGGGTTTTTTGGGTGTGTTGCTGGTGGTCAACGGTGGCAAAGGCGACGGTGGCGGTAGTAGTTTTATCATCTGTTCTTCTCTGTGCTAGTGGTGGTGGGATCTGCGATCGGTCGGCCTCTCCTCTCCGGTCGAGGTGGAGGAGGCGACGGTTTCCCCGCCATGTTCGGTTTTATCGGTGGTGGTGGGATCTGTTGTTGCTCTGCCTCCCCTTTGTGGTCGAGGTGGAGGAGGTGGTGTTTCCCCACCATGGCCTATGGTGTTGGTGGTTGGCCACCGTTTGGTCTGTCGGCGGTTTGCCTTGGAGTCGATTGGTCTCTCTACTGGAGGGAGTTGAACGGTCGTCATCAGCCTTGGGTTTTCATCGCGCTTGTGACGGCGGTGATGACGATAGGGTCTGAGGGTAGCGACAATGGTGGTGCAACCATTATTATTGCCCCTTTTCTTCGTTTACTTCCGAACCCCATTTAGGGTTTTCAAATCTACAGCGGGCCCTGTCAGCGGCTGTGGTGCGACCACCATTATAGTCCATTTGTTGTTGTACCCCGATTGATGTTGTGGCCATGCCAGTGTCCCATCCCCTTTTTCTGGTTCTTGCTTTGCTGATTTGTTGTTATCCATCATGGGTTACCACTCACACTGGTATCACGGGTTACCACTCACGGTGGTTTTGTGACTCTTGTTGTATAACTGGCTTATGCATGTGGTTGGGTATGTGTAATTCATCGATGGAATGTGTCGATGATGATGAGGAACACCTCATTTGAGACTTGGCTTTGGCTTAATGTTTATCACTGGTTTCTTTGTTCTCTTTTTGGTTTATTACTAATATGTTCCGAGGGCTGGCGATGATGATAAAAGGTAGGTGTGACTTTGTTGTTTTGACGCGAAAATGACAATTTGCAACAATAACGAGCGCACATTCTGAGCCTTATGATTAGCTTATGCATGTGATTGGGTATGAGTAATTCATCGATGGTGATGAGGAACACCTCATTTAAGACTTGGCTTTGGCTTAATGTTTATCATTGCTTTCTTTGTTCTCTTTTTGGTTTGTTACTAATATGTTCCGAGGGCTGGCGATGATGATAAAAAGTAAGTGTGGCTTCGTTGTTTTGGCGTGACAAATGACAACTAGCAGCCACAACGAGCACACATTCTGAGCCTTATGATTATCACTGCGTGGTAAGAGGCGCAACGCGCTGATGGTTATCTACCTAGTTATGTTTCATTTACATCCTTTAGTGTTAAGAAGTGTAACTGGATTTTAATAATTTTAACTTTCATTTATTGGCCGAGATTAATCATAACTCATCAAATATTTACAAACACTCCCAACTTTAAGCTTATTTTCCTACAACGGTCACTTACTAACTAAGAGTTAAACCCATTAGTTTTTTGATGATGTTGACTGCTTATATGACACTAAGTAGAAAAGTTAAAACTTATCATTAGGTTCATCAATCTAAAACTTCTGCACCAAAAAATCCATCAATCTTCGCCTCTTGATCTAAACCACTTGACTCGTTAGAGGTAGATTTAGGTGAAGATGAAGGATAGAAACGGACCTGATGGGGAGTCGATGATGACGGAGTTGAAAAAATGCTCAGAGTTAGCCATATTGTGATAAAGAAAACTAACTAGTGTTAACCCACAGTTAGTAAATGATTGTTGGAGGAAAATAACTTTAAAGTTGAGAGTTTCTGTAAACATAGTCTGAGTTGAAATTAAATCCGGCCAATAAATAAAAGTTATGATTATTAAAATCTAATAACCCTTATAAGAAACAAAAGTTGAGTGAATTTATTTAAAATATATATTTTTTTGTGAGTGTAATAAAAAAGTCATAACTCTTGGCGGAATTGTTCAAATAAAAAGGTCTCAAATCTAAATAATATAATAAGTAATCTCAAACAGCGGTCTTCTGAATCGATGGTTGAGATCAAATTATGAAAAAACAATTTATTTGAGGGCATTTTAGAAATATCCACTTTTGTTGACTTTTTTTAAGTTCTTTTAGTTTTTTTAAACGTTCATAACTTTTATATACAACATTATATTTTTATAAAAATTAGACCATAAAAACAAGTATTTTTTATCTTTAAAACGAGTGCAGTGTCGTTATATAAAAAGATAAAAAAATGTGTTTTTAAGCTCATGATTTCTCACCTCATAATATATTTAGTGAAATTCATTGTGTGTTTTTGTTAGTTATTGTATTTTTATAAAGTGATGAATTCTAAAAAGTATATTGGTAAAATAACATTGTTGTGCATTTGTAGTATGTAAACTAAAATGTTAAATTAAAATTAATTTAATAATATATTAAAAATAATAATAAAATAACATAAAATGATATAAACTATAAAACACAATTATAAAATGCCTCACTGTATTTTCTTATCATCATTGTTTTATCTTGAACACTATAAGTTATAAAAAATAAATCGGTTAAATAATATCATTGTGCACTACTAATTGTAAAATACAATAATATATAACGAAAAGTTTATATAATTTATAAATAATAATAATAAAACTAATACATTGTGTTATATTAAACATTATGAGATTTGAAAAATATAAGAGTGAATTAATATTATTGTGTGCTTTTAATTGTAAAACATAATGATGGATAATAAGTTTATCAAATCTATAAAAACGACGATAAAAATAACACAATCTGAAACGTAAACACAATGATAAATACATATAACAAATGATAAAAATATATAACACAATCAATGTGTTAGATACAATGAGCTGACATATTTGACACAACTGCCAAAATGTACTCCATTTTATAATAATAGAATGACATGTGTTAAGTCACAATACTTCTTAGATTTTATAGATTAAATACTCATGTTATTATAATCATACCCAAACCTTGGTTGCTCGTTTTTAAGTATAAAAATAGGGGTTATTAGATTTTAATAATCCTTATTTTTATTTGTTGGTCAGGATTAATGCTAATTGAGAGTTAACATCATTAGCTCTTTTGATAAAATGGAGCCAACTTTGAGTCATTTTTCAATATTTTCGCCGCATAGCATCCATTAGGTTCGATTTTTTGTATCTAGCATCCATCGTCACCTAAAATTTACCTTCAATGAGTCAAATGGTTCAGACCAAGATGTGAATATCGACGGGTTTTATGGTGCAAAAGTTTCAGATTGATGGACCTGCTAATAAATTTTAACTTTCTGCTTAATGTTTTGGTCATATTATCAGTCTACGTTACCAAAAAGCTAATTGAGTAAAATATCAGTTAGTAAGAGATTATCAGAGAAAAAAAACTTAAAATTAGGAGTGTATGTATTTCTTGAGTTGTGATTAATCTCGACCAATAAATAAAAGTTGGGATTAATAAAATCTAATAACCCAAATAATAATAACAATAAAAAACCTTTGTGTGTTTTACTATTAAATCGGTTAATTTTTTTGTAGTGAATTTAGATGTTTGTTTGAAAATCTTCTATCCTTCGAAAACTAAAACATCTCACAACTTATTGCCCTTTACTATTACTTTTATTTTGCTACAAATAAATCTTGACCGATTGGGTTAGAGAATTTGATATTAGTCGTTTGTGTTAGATATTTTTATATGTAATTGGATCGACTTGTTGATCAATGTAAATCATTATATACATCAAAGAAGTCATAAGATATAAAGTGTTATTTGTTTGAGTTTATTATAATTTTTTTTATATGGTATCTCATTGGTTGACAAGGGTTTAAGAAATAGAACCTCTGGCTAGGGTCGAGTCAGGCAATTTGTGACTCCAATTTACTTGTGAAATTCCGATTCACCTGCCTCGTTAAGAAAAAGTATTTTGTTTTCTTGAATTTTCACAAGTGAGATTTAAATTAACAATGGCTTTAATTTTGTGCATTATTAATTGACAAAATGATAACTACCATCAGGTAGTTTCTGGCCCATATGCCTTTCAATATGAATGCACCTTGTTTGGTTATTCTTTCGTTTAACAAAAAAACAAAAGTAATGTTTAAATTTAGTTAAGGTTGCATAACACAAATCAAATATTTTTTTATAAAATTTAAGTTACGTATATCATCAGGTATCAACGCACCCATCAGATTATGGGTTTACGTAAACGTTTCAACGTTAAACTTTTGCACAGGTTTATGTCTCCATTGCAATGCTCGGGTCATAAAAACTCATTTTCACTCACATATAGAGTGAATTGTCGTTTTTCTTACTTTGGTTTAGTCTTATTTGCCATTTTTATTTAAACTTTTTTTATATATAGCACCCCCAAGGTATTAAAAAGTTGTTATTTTCATTCAAAAACATTAACTACGTTAGATTAAAATGTTAAACATCAATCATTAAATAGGGTAAGTATGCACTTTTGCATTTACAAACAACATCCTTTTTATGTTTACGTAGTGCTGATAAAATTCCATTCACGTATTACTGTTGCATTCACAAAATCTACATTGTATCTTTCATCTTTTCAACTTCAGATCTTTAATAATTGATTGAATCACGAGATTGTCTGCTTCATCGAGATTGTCTGCTTCATCGGCGTGGAGAAAATGGAGTTGGATTTTGTTTTGCATTTTAAAGTATAATTTATCAATGTACGTGTTTAACATTATAAATTAACAATGTTAACATTTTTAATGAATAATTGTAACATTTTGAAATCCTAGGAAGGCAGATATCAAATAAAAAAAATAAAAATAAAAATAACAAATGTGAATAAAACATGTATGAATAATTTATGTTGTTGCCACTAAACTTCTGTGAGAAGGGTGCTAAGTTCAACAACTTTGTTCTTTTTGTTGCAAATGTTCCACTTAACCATCTACACTTCAATCAGACCTTTTTCTCTTTTTTATATTTAATTTTTGTTGTTGCCACCGACCTTTAATGAAGTTATTTTACTTTTGTTCTTAGGGTTTTACTGTTTTTAGGATCTATTATTGCTATGTTTTTAATAATAATAATAATAATAATAATAATAATAATAATAATAATAATAATAATAATAATTATTATTATTATTATTATTATTATTATTATTATTATTATTATTATTATTATTATTATTATTATTATTATTATTATTATTATTATTATTTTGCTTTGCATACCACTATTGAATTTTATTTTCACCAGAAGAATACTAATATACAAAAACTCAAAATCCACTATTATGAATTTTAACACGTCCGTTATATCTATGTTTTGAACCGCGCAACGTAACACTGGTAATGAATCACTGGCTCTAGATAATTATATTTGTTTTTCGTTGACCTACTATATGCATGAGAAAAATACATAATACATATATTGACTTTAAAAATGTTTATTAAAGGGCCAAACTAATTCAAATTTTACTGTTTGGATTGTTATCTCTAGAAAGTAAGAATGTTTTTTCTTCACTTTGCCATGATACTAGCTAGAGTTTATAAAGATTTTTCCAATAAGACGAGTGACTAATTTAAGAATGATTATCTATCGTTATATATCAAGAAAGACATGTAAAGTTGTGTTATCAACAATATCTGTTTATAGTGTTTTTCATATGTAAAAGTTTGCGGGGAACAATTATAAAATTTTACTAACAACTTCTAGCAAGTTACACGTTTGGGTATCATTGATGTGATAATAAAACACGTATATATGTAAAATATAAATACTTCTTTAATATTTAACTATGTGATAGTAAAAACACTTATATATGAAAAAATATAAATACTTCTTTAATATTTAACTAATGATCTTAATAAGTTCAAATGGTTTAACAGAGAAAAAGAATACATATCACTAGACCACTAGGTCATGAGTAATAATGTTAATTTTTAACCACCTAATGAAACCCATTTTATATGAGAAACTCATATTCTTTTTTATCATAATCCCATACTAAAGGTGCACTGGCTAGGTTTTGGCCCCAAACGATTCGGGTTGAACCTGATTCTGTTCCAGTTCCAGTTAATGTTTGTCAAAACCATTTCTTGTTAGAGCAGTTCGAGTTGAAATTGTTTATGAAGAGGAAGACGATATGTTTAGTTTGGAACCGGTTCGGGCTCGAAATCCAGTTTGATTTGGGTTTGACCGCTTTCAAACCTATTTCAATGTAAATGGTTACATACCGATTTCAATGAAAAGGGTTAAAAACCGCTTCGACCCTAGGATCTTACTCGGTTCCAAACGTTTCTTGTTCAAACCGGTTTCAATACCAATTCCGAGTTACAAACCGATCCGGTTACAAAACATTTTTTTTGTTTCCACCTCAATCCCATACTAATAGTATTTTCATAAGAGACATGGCATGAGAAAATATGGTCCAATGGTATAGAAATGGCCCCAGGGGTAATCTTGGAAAATGGAAGGTGTGCAAAGAGACAGCAAAAGCATGGGTTTGTCTTTGGGCTTTAAGAGGAATCATGTGGGCCTCTTCTCTTTTTTATGCACTGCCTTTTGCCCTTTTGGAAGATAGTGTCTGACCCAAATCCAGATGAGATCTACCATTCTACCCCTCCTTAATATATAAATACATACACACACATATACATATATATATATATATATATATATATATATGGGATTTGGTTCTTTTGAAAACCCTATAAAAGTCTAAGAACCCTTTACCCAAGATCTATCCATTGATTTAATATTAAAAAATATAGATACCATTTGAATGGTGGAGATGAGATAAAGGGCATATTAGACATTTACTCTTCTTTTTTGTCAGAATCAGCTTTTTATCTTTTCAAAAACTTTTCATCTCTTTCATCTCCACTCCACCACCACCTGCACACCACCACCTGCACACCACCACCCTATCCCTCTTTCCCCTCCGACCACCACGAGCATACCTGCGCACCACCACGCCATCCCTCTCTCCCCTCCGCCGACCACTGCTGCCTTCGTCCATCGCACCACCGACTCCGGCCACTGCCGCCTTCGTCCACTGCTGCCTTAGTCCACTGCTGCCTTAGATCTGGGTTCAAATATCGAGGATAAGTGAAAGTGTGAAAAACTTACACCCAGCTTTATCTTCCCCGCTGCTTTCTTTTCGTTTATCTGCCACGAAAGCCCCAAACAGATTTGCAAGGGGTTTTTGCTAACGCTTCAATGGCGTTCTCCAATACCTCCCTCTTATCCCCTTCCTCTTTATACAAACTCAATCCTGTTCTCTTCTCCGCTCGACGTCGTAGTGTCGCCCTATCTCGATTTCACCTTCCAATTCTCAAACCAAGGTTTGTAGCAGGTAATTATGATTCTGTGAATCGATTTCAGTAATTTAAGTTTTCAGAAGGTGCAGTTTTCGTCAGATTGTGCTAAATTTGTATTCAATTGTTGTTGTTTGATTGTGAATTTCAGTTGCTGCATCGGACAACAGAGTGTTCACTTCTCCAGAGGTAGCAAAATCGTTCGACTTTACCTCTGAGGAACGGATATACAACTGGTATGTTATTCGATCATATTTATTGGTATCTATGTATATGTTGTTATCACAATGTATTTTGACAAGTTTATGTGGAGAAAGCCCGTCCTGAATAAATGCAGTATTAAAATGTTCCTTTTGAAAGTTGTCATACCGTAAGTTATAATGGTAGGCTAGAGTATGTTAATTATTAATAAGTATTTGCTTCTAGGTGGGATTCACAAGGGTATTTCAAGCCAAACTTCGATAGGGGGAGTGAACCTTTTGTTGTTACGATGCCGCAACCAAACGTGACCGGTTCTTTGCACATGGGACATGCTACGTTTGTGACCCTTGAGGTTGGATTCTTGATTACTAAGAACATAGATGCATCTTCGTATGACATAACAATTTTGTGCAACTTCTTAGTCATATTGCTAAAACATGAATTCAATGTAAATATGACCAGCTGGCACATGTGCAATTGTCCTTCAGGATATTATGATCAGATACAACAGTGTAACTTGATGTAACTATGTACGAGTAATACTTTTTTTTATTTACACTGGTTAATATTTTGGGTTGTTTTGTTCCAGATGTAGTACTAAATCATTAGGACATGGTGTAATGTCGTATGGTTTACATTTAAAAAATGTTTGATTTACATTGGTTAATGATTCGTTTATGTTTACAGATCGTTTTACATTAGTTAATATTAGTTTACATTAGTTTACATTGGTTTATATTGATGTAATGTCATTTGTTTGTTGTAATTATTATGCTACTTTTACTTGGACTAGTGTAATATCATGTATTTAATATTGTAACTAGATTTTTTTGTTACAACTTTGCTAAAGTTTACATTAGTATAACATGATATAATGTCATTTGGTTGTTAGGTTGTCGTAATGAGGATGTTATTGTTAGTGGAGTGGTGTGATATAGGGTATAAAAGTTTGGTATAGTAATGCAATATTATATGATCTATTGTCGTTTGCAAGAGAACATGAGAATTAACATTGTAACTTGTTATTTTTGTTATAGTTTTGCTGCATGTTACATCGGTGCAACGTTGTAATATGATGTAACTACGTACAGGTGAAACTTTTTTTGCAATACTATAGTAGAATTAAAGAGAAAAATATGACGAGTTTAATGGTTTAATTTTTATGAAAAAATAACAATTTATAAAAAAGTTATGAGTATTTAAATAAAAAGGGGGTAAAGTTTTTAGATATAAAAAAAGAAATAGGAGGATGTAGGGATGACACTTGTCATCATCCTGTTAAATCTGAATTCTAATAGATTTGTTAAATGACCTTTATGCCCTTTTTTATTAAAAATTTTTTTTGAAAGATCTTATCCATCCATTTTTTAATCTATGGTTAGGATTGGGTTAAAGGGTTCTCATGAAAATAGAAGGTTCTCATAATAACCCAACCCTATATATATATATATATTTATTTATTTATTTATTTAAATAGAACATAAATTTATAAAATTGATATTTTTTTGTAATCTTTACACATTAAGAAAGTTCAAAGAGTTTTCATTTATAAGTTTTAAAACAGATTATCCAGATTTTGATTGAACTAATTTTTAATTAAGTTTTCTACGATTTTAATAAGTTGTTTTTATTTTTCTCAACAGCGCTACACATATCAAATAGTTAGTTAAACAGATTGTGGAATTGAAAAGGAGTTGCATACAACTTAATTGAGTTTCAATCGCGTTCACCGGCATCATTCATTTATTTTGCACAATTGGCATCCTTTTTTAGTTATTATATATACTAGTCTTTTTGTTAATTTGTTTTTATCTTAATTTAAAAAAAAAAAGATATATAGAGATTAATCTCAAGCAACAAAAGCATGTCAAATAACCCTACTTATTTTCATCTATATCTCTAAGAGTAATTATTTTATTTTATCATATAATCACTTATATAAATACTCGTCCTTTCCCCCGTAATAAAAACAATACTAATTACTGGGAAAGAATAGTAAGCCTTTTTTTTATATTTTGACCGTCTTACTTTTTATCTTTTATGTTTAATGTTTGGTCATTACCTTTTGTGTATACACATTCTTAGAGAGAGAGGAATAAAAAGCTAAAAATAAAATGAGTCTTATTGAGTCCAAGACTAAAAAAAGATTATTAGATCATCAAAGCCAAGCCCGAGCTTCACATATCAAGCTTGAGTCTGCTCATGAGTTAAACAAGCTGATGCCGCTCACGAGTTACTCAAGATCGGATTGATGAGAAGCTCAAAATGAGACGATACTTATTGAGCCTGAGCCTAAAAAATCCCATTAAATCATTGAGCCCGAGCCCGAGCCTGAGCCCGGCTTTCAATTATCGAGCTCGAGCATGCTCGCGTGCGTAAGCGAGCTTTTTTTATAGGTATTTTCTCAATTTATTAAATATCCTTATATAAAAAATGTAAAATTATGATAAAAACAATTAAATGATATGTGGAATGTTATATATAAAAATATATATAATTATAAATGATCGTTGTTTTGGCGTGATAGCCACTTTTACATAACGTATGTATTTGGTTTGTAGTCATATCGATTACTTGCTTTGAGCTTCAAGTATTCAGTTAAAAACTTAAAATATGTGTTTGTTTTAGATTTTAGTCGAATGTATAATTTAAAACATAATTTTGTGATATGTATATTAGGTTTTATATGATAAAAAATTGATGGTCCGACAAATATATATAAGAAAAAAGCTTATTGATGAATTTTCCATGACAAAAGGACGAGGCCACTAGTCATAACCTTCAATCTTTTCTTTAAAAACTGATATCTAGAACTAAATTCGTCCAACTTTTTTCTTCAATAGTTTCTTTGACAACATTTTTAATTTGTGATGGGTCTTTGGTTTTCATTGCAAACTGTCACAAACTTTATTGTTTAAACTCAAAGTAGGGCATTTAACACTCTTTTAACCACTAACCTATGTTGATCAAGAAAAGATTAATCTTTATTATTTTCTATCGTTACTAGTTTATCCTCCTCACCGCAACGCCAACATCCTTTCTAGCAGCTTCTCCGGCAACCCTTACAAACCTTCCCGCTATGCTCATCCTCGAGCATGATATGTAACTAGATTTAGGTCAATCCGTTATGGGTGATCAGAAGGTTTAGGCCAAAAAATAGGTTGTGGTCGAAGAGACCCATCTACAACTCTAGAAGAATGCTAATGGTGGTTCCGTCTAAAAAGCGATGGAAAAAGGTGAAACAACGACTGTTAGTAGATTCCAGCAAATACACGTAGCAACTCGTCGAGCCTGTGATGAGCTTGAAACTTGGCATCGAAATGCAAATATAATGATGGAAAAAGAGGGTTTCTTGTTGAAAATAGCCCCCAACAATAGAGAGGAGAGGGGGGTTATAGGTGAAAAAGATGTAACGTTTTTTTAGCATAACTCTCACACTTATCTAATCTACTTCTAATCTAAACCACATTAAATTTACAACAATCCATCATAGGCGGAGCTTAAAGTCTTGAGTTCAAGGAAAGAATCGAACGGTGAGGAGCGAAACGACACTGATCAACAACATTTTCTACAAGAGATTACAACTAAATAATTATGAAAGTAACAAAGTAATGAGATGAGTATGGTAAGTTTAACTCATCTAAAACTATGATAAGGATTCTATTAGATTTCTATAACCTCTAATAAAACAAGGTTTTCTTTGACACTTGTCATTCTCTCAAAGCATTTTTTGCCACTTGTCCTTTTTTTAAACATTCACATATTAATTTTCCTTCCAAAAGGGTGTTATAGTAATTTAAATACTCATATGAATTTCTCTCTCTTATTAAAAATAAATTTTATTAATTACTATGTTTCTCTCTCTTATCTATTTTTTAAATCACACTATCTTTTTTTAAAATAGATTTTATGAAGGAAACTAAAAGTAACATCTTTTAATTAAAAACCGAAAAACAAGTTTTATATAATATGAAATTTTTTAAAACATTAAACATTTTTTAAACAAAATATTTTAAAATCTTTTTGTTTTTAAAAAAATTATAAACAGGTGAAATATTTTAAAATAGTCTTATTAAAACAACTAGAATAATTACAAATCATATTGTTTTACAAAACAAGATTTTTATAAAATATATTTTTTATAAAAAAATCTTAAAATGAATGTTTAAAAATAAAACTATTTACATAAGAGAGTTAAAAAATAGTATAATTGTTTTATTTCTTGAACTATTACCTATATATATTTTAATTATATTTTATATTAAAATATTATACTGTACCTATTCATGTTTATTTTTTATATTAAAATTTAATCTGTTTATTTAATGAGTGTTTAGCCTATCTATCTATCTATAAAAAAACTAAAATATGCGTGAAACAATTGTAGATCTCATTATACTTACTTTCTAATTTCTCTATATTATTAATAATAATATTGAATATAATATTACTCATACCATTTTCAAATTAAAAAATATTATAATTTAATAAATTAAAAACTTATTATTTTATTAAAAACACACTTTTTAAAAACAAAAATTTTATAAAATACAGAATAGAATAGATTTTTTAAAATCAATTTTCTTAAAACAATATATTTAAAAATCACAAATTATCTTATAAAATAAAAGTTTAAGAAAGATACATTATTGTTTATTTACTTAAATTAGCTATTTATACGTGCTTATAATCGCAATTTATCTTCAAGCATATGTTATAATGCATAAATTTTAATTAATAATTATTTGACATTTTTATTTGTTCAATCCGTGTATTACACGGGGACTAACCTAGTATAAAGATATACATCTCCAATATTATTGATTTTGTTTCATAATAATTCTTACTTTGTCGTATCTATAAACAAATTAACAAAAATTATACACAACAATAACTTGTTGAAAAGTTCATGGATGAATTATTTTCATGGGTTTCTGGTTCAAGCTAGTCTATAGAATATAGGCCAACATAATTTAGATGGAGATGAATAATTAACGTCGATGAGGATCTTAATTTATAGGATTGACACTGTTATATTGTAGCATCTTCCTATTATAATAAAAAGGTATATGGTATGGCACGTGTCAACACCACAATCATTCTCATCAAAATTTTCCCGCCTCTCTCTCCTATTAAATAATTACCTTAATTACTAATAATACTATTTAATACTTTTTTAGATTTAATAAATTAATAAATATATCTATTTATTAATGTTATTTCTAAATAAATTTTTTTTATAAAATAATAAATTTATTTAAAGCATAAGACTTTTTTTAAAATACGAAATATTTAAAATTAGTATTTTTAAAAAGTTATTTTTTTAAAACCAAAAATAATTAAATTTAAGAGTTATAATAAAAAAAAATTTAAAAATGATATTTTTATACGGTTTGTTTTAGAACAAAACGTTTATTTATTTTTTTAAAAAAAATAAAGTTTTAAAAAGTTGATATCACTATTTTATCTTACAGTCATTTCTAATACATAATTTTACTGATATTATATCTTAAAATATTATTTTATAATTAATAAATTTTATTATATTAATTTTTTATTTATTCAACACGTGTAACACACGGGTTACTATAGCTAGTGCGTTATATATGGGTTTAAGCATGCACACTCTATTTTCTTTTTCCTTTTCTAGTGTTGATGAAATATCACGTGGATTGAAAGAAATATAAAAAACGAAACAAAGTAAAAAATATAAACCGTGAGAAACACACACAAAATATGTATTATTTTGTGTATCAGGCTTAATTTATTAATTGGCTTTTGGTTATTTTTAATATTTGAAAATGTATTAAAAAGCCATCGAGGGTGAACTTTTGATCAATTTTGCTTTTTCTAGTCAGTCCATACCATGTCTCTTGCTAGCTCAACTTTATCTCCAATCATTTGTTCAATTAAATTATTCGGTATATAATGTTTTTATTTCTTACTTGTAATACAACATCATTTAAAATTGAAACAAATAATTTAGATCATGATTTTGATGGTTATACTTTGGGGGTTAAAGTATTTAAATATTTAATCATAGGTTCACAGCCTAGATGGGTTATCTACAAAAAGTTAATCAAATTAAACATCAACAATCAAACCAAATATCTTAGATACAATAGTCGATTCTTATTATTGAACTTGTAAGTTAAACTTTGATACACTAATTTATGACTTAATTACACGGATGGTTCTTATGGTTTAATTCGAATTTCACTTTTGATCTCTAACTCTTAAGGTTTGTCCAATAGTTGACGCAAACGTAACAAACTTCATCACTGGAGTGGATGGACGTTATATTTATTGTTGTTAAGTGCGTGTGAATGATAAAAATTCTCTTAATACTATAAAGTAAAAATTAAAATTAATCTTTAACTTTATGAGCAACCCCCCTTCACCCTTTCTTTTTCACAATCTTCACTATCATCTCCTATCACCATCAAAGCCTCCACCTTCAACCATTGTCACCACCAACACCTCTTTCAACCACCAACACCTCCTTCAACCATTACAACCTTCAACCACCACTACCACCTTCACCACCAGCATCACCTTCACCACCGTCACCACCACCACCACCACCACCTTCAACCACTGTCACCACTACTACCACTTTCAACCACCAACACCACCTTTAACCTTCAACCACCACCACCACCATCAACCTTCAATCACCACCATCACCAGCCACAATCTTTAAAAACCACCGACCACCATCATCAATCGGATCCATAGTTGTTCTTGGTGGTGGTGGCTGAAGGGTTTTGACAGGGGCACCGAAGAGAGAGAGTGGTGAAAATGGACGGGACAATGGTGTCATAGTGATGGTTGGCTTTTTAGTGAGGTGGTGAAGATGAAATGAGGTGGGGTAGAGGTGAGTCACTTGCGATGGAAGGTGAGTCGCCGGCGATAAAAGGGGACACGGCTGAAAGTGGTGACCGATGAAAGAGATATTGAGTTTAGGGTTTTTAAGAAGGGTCCATTGTATTTAATATTGCATATTTTAATACATTTTTATTTTAAATAATTAGCGGTATTTTAGTCGCTAAATTAATAGTTAAATTTAACACTCATCCACTTTATGATCAAGTTTATTACGTTTGTGTCAACTACTAGACCAAACTTGTAATTTTTAAGAGTTATGGATCAAAATTGAAATCAAATCTAACCAAAAAACCACTTGTGTAAATGTGTAATTAAGTCTTAATTTATTAATCACCTTCTAGTGCTATGCAGGTTCAAGTTAATTTATTACGAAAAAATAAAGTGTGATTGAAGGCACATGATCTTTTACATTTTTTAACACAAGTCTCTTCACTAACACATAAAAAAGCCTCGAATCTCGCAAGATCACTTTTGCCATCTTCTTTCATTACAATTTTGTTACATGTTTTTTTCATAGCAAAACCTAAGAGTTAACTTACAACGAAAACCTATAGTAAGAACAAACTCGTCAGATAAAAATAAAATATGTTTTTCTACTATAAACTTACACTACAAGAAAGTTGAACTTTCACATACGGATTGTCAACAAACCTGCGTCAGTGAAGTTTTATTAGAAAAATGTTAAGGTTAATTTGTTTTATGATGAAATAAATACCATTGGTGCATTTGTGATGGATTTTCAATGGGCAATATTACCAGCAAATAGTCCTACCTAATCCGACGCTAATTAACTTTATTATACTACTTAAGAAAATAAAAATGTATAGTATAAATTTCCGACAGACTGAGTTTTACTCCTATTTAAAAAGAAATTTTTATATTTATCTCTAACCACACAAATATCATAAATCTGCAAATTATGTTATTAATAATAAAAATTAAATAAATGTTTGTTTTTATAAAAAAAAAAGAAAAAAGAAACAATTAGTTGCTTGTATCGTGATCAGGATCAAACGCATCATCATTCCAATGAGGCGCACGAAGCTCCTGCACATCTGCAAACATATTGGCGCGATATGAAGAGGTTTAACATGCGGGGCGTCTACGACGAGATCCTACATAGGTAAAAATGAAATACTGGTTTGTTTTGTTAATTTATATTTTATTTTTATATTATAGTTAATTTCAATTTTGTTTTTTAAGATTTGACTAAAGTAACAACTTTTCTTCAAAAGTTAAAAACATCAATTTACATCTAAAAGTTTCATATATTATTTTAATTTCGCTCCAAAAGTTATATTGGATAAAGCTTAAACAACTATGCAATTTTTGAACTGAAATTGAAACAAATTATGAAACTTTTAGATGTTAAAGTTTTTTAACCTTTTAGAGGAAAATGATTATTTTTAACGAACCTCAAGAAATAAAGTCGAACTTAACTCTAAATATTAAACATATTGTTTATAAAGTTACAACTATACCATTAGGATTTTTTTTTATTTCTATCTATGTTTCAAACTAGATCTTATTCAAAACCGGGTAGGCTTAATTATGATATGTTTATAATTTTGTAATTTATAAAGTTGTTTTCTCTTCTAATTTCTAACATAAAAGTTTATGTCGTTACATGTTTATTGTTATCCACTTTTAAATATAAATTAAAATATTACTACTTCTTTTATTTTCTTATTTAATTCCCTTCTAGATACCACGACTTCAGACGTTAAGCGCCAATTTTCACCACAACATAATTTCATAGTTAGCGTCTTTATATCTACACTTGCACAACTTCTTATGTAATTAGGCCTCATACTATTGTTAACAATTTTCTAATTAAACAACACGATCAATGTTTTAACCCTAATCCCTTTAATAAAATACATGTATACATAATCGGTATAGGTTGTCTGAATTATCATATTCGTATTGGTTGTTTGGGGAGCATCCCATTCACGTAATTAGACTTTAATTAAACACCAACGAACGATGGATGCGTTCGAACAATATCAACCAAATCTTGACATGAGTCATCTACGAAAGTAGCATTCGAAATCAAAGGTCATCTATGAAAGCTCCCTAGCTTCGTATTTTCACTACAACGAGATCTTTAAAACTTGAACTCTTTCCTAAATAAATTTTATTGTCACGAAGGCTTATCTAATATCTTCATCTTAAAAGTTTTAATGTGATCATCAATCACCATGCATGTTTTTTCTAAAGATGGTCCCAATAGTATCTGAATATTATAACATCTATAAGTTAATCATGAGGCTTCTGAAACCCCACAAGTTAAGAAGATGAAACAAAACGGGTGGGTCAAGGACTATAAATGAAGGGTCCGATTGACCTTATGAGGTTAAAGTGACGTGCTAACAGACAATCGGATCTGAAGTCGGATAATCCGAATCACTTATTAAAGGGCCCAGATCCGACATGGGATACCTACTCATAACTACCCACGTGCCTCTCTTTTAATATTGTTGTCTCCTGATAAGGTTACTAATTTTTTTAAAAAAATTTAAAGTTGTTGTTTTTTTATAAAAAAATACTAGTTTATAAACTCGTGTGATACAAAGGTGGATAAAAAAAAGGGTTAAACTCAACAAAATCGAGATAAAAGTTATAGACTTAAATTAATATTGTTATAAAAAGTATTAAATGTTTTTACGATAGTAGAACAACTAATATTAAAACACACTATTGTTTTAAAAAACCTACTCAAGTAAGTTGCATGCACAAGGGTACTATTAAAGATATTTATAAGTAGAGTAATAATTAATTAAAAGTTATGATAATTGCTAAAAGAATATATTTGATGGAAATAAAAAATTTATTCATTAACAACTATCATTTCAATATAATAGGTTTCGTAGGAGTTTTGGTTACTTTATTACATTTAGAATCGTATTATATGAACCTTAATGTAAGGTCTTGTATTTTAACATCAATGTTGTTTAGCATGATTGTATTATTTAACTATATCAAGATGCGCATAAAATAACGTGAACCGAAGTTAAGTGGTTATCATTTCATTATATAGATAAAAAGAGATAGAGTATTGAACAAAAGACCGGACTCTTTCAAAGTAGAAATTAAAATTTGAAATCTACAAATGTAGAAATTGCTTTGTTAAAATATAAAAAATCAAAAAAAAAGTTTTCATTTTTAAAACGATTTCCGAGTATTGTTTAAAATTTACCAAAAAGTTGAAAACCTCATAAATTTATGAATATGATTAGGAGTTAAAATGAAATCAATGCAATAATTTGAAATTCAAGATACATAAATAAATGAAAACCAAAAAGTTTGATGGAATATCAGTAATTAATTTGGAATAAAAATCTTTCGAGTTTTTACTTTTTAGTATTGAATTTAATGTTTATGTTAAAATTACAGATAATTTGAAATGAAATCATTTATTAGTTATGATTTAATATAAAGAAGGAAACATATTTTCATTTATTATTTGAACTAATATGTAGATATTTTAGGAAATAATGTAGATTAATTCAAAACATGCCATATGTTTAAAAATGGTTTTAAAAAATACATGTGACACAAAAGATGTTTGTATATTATAATAGTAAGATAAGATGTGTCACAAAAGATGTTTGTATATTATAATAGTAAGATTGGATTTATATATCATAAAAGATGTAATATAAAAAGATTCTTTAATTTGCTTTTGGATCCTTTATTTGTTGAGTGTTTAAATACAATTTAATCATTTTGTTTATTGTTATAACAATTATTATCATGTTATAAATTTTTTTATATACGAGTATTTGGTTTAGACTCTTTTTATACGCCGTATAGGGGCACATTTTTTGTTTTTGCCCCGGGCCCATGTTCTATTGGAATTTCTCGGGACCGCCCCTGCTAATTATGCTTGTTCACCTTATACGATTAACATACTTGATTGTGAAAGTGTTCGTAAGGACTTTAGCATTACCGTCTTTCTAACCTGTTATTTATGATGTTACATCTCTGATCTCCCATCTCTGATCTCCCATCTGAGCTCGGGGAAGACAAAAACACCAAAGGTCCAACACATTACTATGGGACTGCTTTGGACCAAAGATGTTTCGTTTCACCCCACGTACGTTGTTGCATATCTCTAACGTAGTTGCAAGATTCTTTTAGCAAAAATACATCATAAATTGAAATATAAATATGATAATTATTAGATAATATGTTTGTGTATTTTGTCCGAAAATGTTCGATAATACTTTGTATAAGGTAGATCTCGTGTACATGTTACTTAACTTTTGAAAAATACGTCAATGATCCTTAACATAATTAATACACATTAAAAATTGTTGAACCATAACTATCTCCACAGTTTCATAAGTACATGCATTTATATTGTACCATATTCTAATTTTAAGAATTTTAATGTCAAATTCTATTTTAGTCATGACTATAAGATAACATAAAAGAGAATACATTATGGATCTTTTATTGATTTTACTCTTAAGGTTGCGATTAAATGAGTATCCAATATTAAATTAGTTTTAATAGTATTATATATTCTAATAAGATTGTGTTCCTTTCCCAACTCATCCATAAAAAATCCACCATACCATTAAAATTTAATAAAGCATACTACGCTGCAATCAATACTTAAATATTTTAAATATAGCTAGTAATTAGATAAAAAAAAGTTATAACAAAATTATAGTTATGTAATTTTTTCTTTGTACTTAAAATTTATGAAGTGTAAATACGCATAGTGAATTTTAAATATAAATTGAGCTTGGCTTCTATACGGTCCAAATACTAATATGCTAATTCATATAAATCAACACCTCATATACACAATGTATAGCGTTATAAGCGGTGTATAGGTGTTTGTAAATAATGCCCGACCTTTCAAGCAGTGGCGGAGCTTGAAGCAAAGGTTAAGTGAGATAGGGGGCGGGGGCGAAAATAAACTATTTTAAGGGGGACTTTATATTTATTAAAAAGTTTCACTACTGTACGGAAAATTTACACTGTCGAGCCAAAAATTTACAATACTGATGAAAAAAAGAGCCCCCCCCCCCGGCCCCAAAGAAGCTTCGCCCCTGCTTTCAAGTCAAACCAGTCGGTTTCAAAAATCCTATACAAGGTGTACAGAACCATACATTACGTATAAGCACTTCAGAACACAAATCGGCGCTGGTCACATCAATCAATTTGAAAAATCTATCTATGGCGTACAATATTATATGTATATGGCAGCCGACTATACAACACATATAGCACTATACGCCACGCGTATAAAGGCAACCTATACATGACGTATAGCGCCATGTGTCATGTATAGCTGGCTAGTGTGGTACGTCTGGCACCTATATGTGGTGTAATCGTTTGTTAGCTATGTCGTTTTGGGACAACAACTATACATGTATCATTTTGTTGTTTTAAAAGAGTACATTTTTTATCATTATGTTAAATACGTCAATTTATTGTGTCAGATATCAAGCCATTATGTCAAATTTACCATCATTTGTTATATGTATTCCTCATTGTGTTTAACATTTTAGATCAATTCGTATTATTTTTGTCATTGTCTTTTATATAGTATATAAATTTGTTGTTAACTTTTTATTGTGTTTTACAATAAAAACTGTACAATTATGTTATTTCACTAATATGTTTTTCAAAATTCACAAGATAACACAATAATGAGAAGAAAAACAAATTGAGACATTGTGTTTAAAGTTTTATATTATTTTGCGTTTTTGTTATTATTTTTAATGTATTACTCCAATATAACCCCTAATTGAATAGTTAAAATCATCATTAAGTAATAATACTATATTTATTGGTTGAATTATATAATAATATTAATTAAATAATATTACCTATTTATTGAATTATATTTGTGTTTTGATTCAAATTTAACTAGCCAATTTTGACACGTTACTTTGACTCCCTTAAGTTACTAAAGTTTCGGGTTTACTTCAGTACAATTTTTACTTAAAAACACTAATTTATGTGCCAGTACGAGTTGGGTCAAACTTAAAATTTTTATTTACATATTTTTATATACGCTTTGAGATGATCTACATTCCAACATTTGCCTACGTTTTGGCGTAAGTTTTATTCAGAAATGAGCTTGGTCAAATATAACTGGTTTGCTAATCTATGTTTTAACATAAACTTAGTGAGGAAACGACTCGAGACGATTGTAGTCTATGTGTTTTTTATATGCGTTTTGATTTGGTCTATCTTTCGACATAATTTTTTAGAAAAAATAAGCGGGTCATGTATAATATGTTTTCATTCAACGATAAAAATTCGAGTTACTTTACGTCTTGACGTGAATTAAGTCGGGAAACAAGTAAGTTCAGTCCATACTTTATCATGACGTGTACGATACCGCAGCAACACGCGGCCGGTAAAAACTATTTAGACTAATTGGTTGTACTTTACATATTAGAAGTATACAACATTATTATTTCACCATTATATTTTTTTAATTCATAATTAAAAAACACAATAGTCATCAAAAAACACAATAACAAATAAAAAAAGCATAATGAACTTCACTAATGACATAATGACGATGGTAAATCATATTAGCTAAAAATTTAAAAATTTTGATCTTATTATATAATGATACTGTACTTGTGCTAAAGAATAAAATGTCCGTGTTTATGATGTAATTTTTATAAAATATAATATAATATGTAAAAGTTATAAAAAGAGGGATAACTTGAAACAAAGTTAACAAAAGTGATTATGTCTGAAATGCATCTTTAACAAACTTATTTATGCATTTTAATCTCACTCATTGATTAAGAAATTGATGGTTGATATTTCTTTCCATACCTTTTAAATTTAAAACTTCTTTATTTGAACACGTAACAAATTATTGAGCCGCCTTGCTTAAATGTCACAAAACAAAATTTTACTAATTCTTACAAGGTCCGTATATGCCTATATATGGATTGTAAACATACACGTAGCGGATATAAGGGGATGGGTTAAGTTACATAAATATGTATATGGATAGGTTCTTTGTCATGAATGTGGTGTCGCTTTCAAACGAACTCTCCAAACACTTAAAAAATGGTCTTTTTCAAACGAACTCTCCAAACACTTAAAAAAATGGTCTTTGTTAGTATTTGTGAGACCTTGGGTAAGGTCTACGATCCAAACAATATGAGACTATATTTGTCTTGTTTAACCTCTTATTTTTCGTAACTTTATATTTTTATACCCACATTCAAAACATCAATGGACACCGACACTTGAACCCAATCATAAATTCAAATTTATACATTCACATTTGATGTTCATCGATCTCATTTACAAGGATGACTGTGAAGAAAAATAAGGAAACTTATCTTCTTTAAAACGAAATCAAGTCAAAACTAAGTACGCATAAATCTATAATCTATAATAATCATATAAGTATGTTACCTTTGATAACAAAGATGAAAGTTTAGAGTATCGTTACTCAAATTCTTAGCATGAATTTATTTGGACTTTTAAAATCCAATTTGCTTTATTATTACAAGTTAAGATGTGGAGATATGTAATTGCTTGTTATTTCCATTACAATTAAGCTCAACTATTTATCAAAGAAAATCATGTGTGAAAATCTTCACCTTATATCTTTTTTACTCAACTAAAAGAAAATCTAGAATGCTAATTCAATCAAATTATAACCGACAAAAAAAAGCTAGACAAAAGGCCACCTAATTGTTGCCATTGTTCCACTTATATAATAAACTTAGGAAAATAAAGTAGCAACAAAATAATTATTGAAGATTTAAAAGCAAGTATAGGGTGGGAAATATTAAACAAACCACAACCACCACATCTTCTGTTCTTTATTTGGCTCGGACACTGGGATATGGTTGGTATTATAATGTATTATTATTTAATAATTTTATGTGTCTTATTGATTTTAGTCGGTGGTTTATTCGGTAGTATTGGTTTGTGGTAAACATGTATAGTGGTGACTTGTATGTTACTTTGTGAGTTTGTGTTCAACTAAATTTAATATATATGTGTGTACATGTGTTGGAATATACTCGTATACATACATACACAAAGAGAGGATTGCGAGTGTGTGTTTGAATCAAGTACTAAGTTGTGAGTGATTTTAGTCGTTAATCTTATAATTGTGTGGTTAAAATTAAGACGGTGATAAAATTGTAAACAATTAGAAGTTACAACAGATGAAAGGGAAAATAAAAGATCAACTTGCATTGTTGATTGGTTTTTAAATATAGTCTTGTCGATTTTTTAAACTCAAATATATATACTTATTTATTTATTTTTAAAAATACCGATACAATAAAATCAAAATTTTATTATCTTTAATTTGAATATAGTATTGTTGTATAAAAAATAACATGCTTTAAAATGTTGAAGTATTTTTTGTTATAACGGTGCGTATAAATTAGCTAGTTACAACACTGCATACAACACTGCATACTAGTTATCCAATTACAAAGGTGTGTCCAAACTAATTATAATGGTATTGTTAAAATAATTTTAACTGTGCGTTTAAACCAAGTAACATAATCGCTTGTTTTAGTTTGCTATAGGTGCACAAGAAAACCGGTTTTGGAAACAGAATAGGTTTTGAATCCGAATTGAAACATACTTTGAAACCAGGCTGACAAGAAGCGTTTAAGGGTCGATCTGAACCGTAGGATTGAAGCCGGTTTGTAATTTTATAGGTTGAACCCGGTCAAAGCCTGGTTTTCAAACCGATCAAATCCCCCTCAAACCGGTTCAACCTAAACCAGATTGATCAAAAACTTGTTTCGGCTTCTGTGGACCAAACCCAAGCCACTTTGGGCCAAAAACCCGGTTTCTGACCTCTCAACTCTAGTTTGCATTACTCGAAAATGGGCTTTAGTACTGTAAAGTGTAAACAAAGTTTAAAGGCTTGAATTACGTTTTCTTCTTCTATGAAAATAATCGTTAATGGGCCCAAGTTCCCAAAACAATACCGTGTAAATCCGAGCCCATTATCGATTTAACTCAGCATGTAAGTCCAGCACAGGTGCTTCTAGCCCATATACGCTAGCCCAGACTGGGTTGTTTGTTTCAAAGTTAAATACTTGGTTTGTGATTTATTGTGCATACATTCGTATTATTACGGGAAAGAGGTTTAAATACAAAATGTATTTTGCTAAAGAGTGTGAGAAGACAAATAAATAAAAAAATTACAAAAAAATTATATCTCAAATTTAAATCGAATTTCAGAAAAATAATTCCGAGCTTTTGTTCCCTAGTCTTCCTCGCTAAGGAAAAAAATAACACGAAAATCAAAAAATTAAAAAAAAAAAAAGTAACGTTTTTTATTGTGTCATTTATGAAAGATACAGTGACACATTGTGTCATTATAAAAGAGACAATGAGAGAAACAGAGACTCCGAAGTACTTTTTTGAAATTCGATTTAGATTGTGATATGTAATTTTTTTGTGATTTTTTTACTCATTGTGTCTTCTCACACTTTGTAGCAAAACTACACTTTGTAGAATAAAATCACCCTTATTACTGTGAATGTATTACTATAGACACTACGTTGATAAATTAATATTTTGTTAGTTAATAGATAGCTCAAGAAACATTATTTTATCTTCAAGAATATATTGTAGTAGATAATGTAGCATCCAAAGTTTTAAGAAAGAGTAGATGTGAATGAAAATAATGTACAAAATATCATATTAGTTATATAAATAACATAAAGAATATAAAGATGCAGTTAATGATAATAAAGACGTTATTAATTTTCCAGAAATTTCTATAATTCTTGATGTTACAGGATGCACACCGCCCCTTTGAAGTAATTACTAAAACAAAAAGAAAAACAAAAAAGAATCACAAACCATATCATAATTCATGAGTTCAATCCAAAGCAAAATCCAAACAGAAATCAAAACATAAAACAAAACCCTTGATTATGCCATCATCGAACAAAGAAAACTCACATGTTAGTCGCATATAGCTTAAGTTTGCAAACAAACAAAACCCGAGCCAAGATCAGCTTTACTTATTGCTTGTTCGTTATTTAGCTCGTTTATATTAACGTCTAAATTATAATTTATACAAGTTGTACGTCATATCTATTACATATTGTTTAAATAGATTATAAACATTTGGTACTTTTGACATTATATAATGAAAAAAACAAATTTGAAAATAAAGAAGACGTTTATATTATTTGAAATATCAATCTTGTATAACTAATTCTACAAGTTAAGACAAACATGTATTAAATATTTATTTTATTACTATTATATATTAAGGTGTAGAAAATAATAATTTTATCTTTAAAGAAAATAGTTGGCTTGCGAGCGAACTTAACTTGACCCGTTTATGAATGAGCTGAACCCGAGCATGAGCACCGTTAAGATAAACAAAGCAGCTTGGACCCACCTGCTTGGCTCTAGGATCTGCACGTTTACAACTCTAATTGACTAAAAAAAGAAGAATATTGATTGTATGCGGAGCCAACCTTTAACTTTTAAGTTTTTTCAACAATGTCATTCATGTATGTATATCTTTTCTGTTATTTGTATCAATTTGCAACTGAAAGTGATAAATAACGAAAATACTCTTCAATGTTTTAAAAAGACAACATATACGACATATCAACAACTCATCAAACATGTTTATGAGTTTATTAAAAGCTTAAGATTATTTTTGTCATGACAATTTTAAATTTAAAACTAATAAAAATGACAACGCACATACTTAGGCGCTCTAAATGACTGTTAATCTGTTATAATACATGAGTGGGCCTAAATAAGAAAAAAATTACATATTTGATTTATGTAGTTTTATATAATTGATAATTTTTGTAATTAATTAGGGTCCCTTTATTTAGACACCACACCCCCAATTTTAAATCACACACCCCTGTACCGTATACGCCGCGTATGGGTACATACGCGGCATATAGGGTGCGTTGTTGATTTGACGTTTTATACCCTATACGCCGCGTATGGGTCCATACGCGGCGTATAGGGTGCGTTGTTGATTTGACGTTTATACCTATACGCGACGTATGGGTCATAGGCCACGTATAGGTCAACCCCGCCCCTATACGCCGCGTATAGACCTATAAAGCCGCGTATAGGGTCCCACACATGGTCCACAAGTCACGTATGGTCACCCCACCTATACGCCGCGTATAGAACTATACGCCGCGTATAGAAAACTATACGCCGCGTATAGGGTACCCACCGATGGGTCTTCTTCTTCCCCAACTATAGAACTATACGCTGCGTATAGCCTACGCGGGCTGTTAGTAGCGTATAGTTTCTATATCTACCAGTTTTTTAATCGCCCGTTTTAAGGCATAAAACACTACTTTAACGTTTAAATACGTGAACGATTAACATAATAATGATGTAGGAACAATAATACATACCTGGATGTAGAAAAAAATCGAAGAACAATCGAAGAACAATACTTGTAGTATATGCTATACGAAAGAGTTTTTTTTCGAAGTGTGTGTTAAAATGAGAAAGGTTAAAAGATATAGTGGTTTCGAGGATCTATACGCCGCGTATGGGTCCATCGCGGCGTTATCTTATATACTTTTTTAATCGACATCGATCTATACGTGGCGTATGGACTATACGCCCCGTATAGGTAAACTGATGTGACGTCGAGTGTCAGTCATTAATGTCGCATTAATGGTCGATACCTATACGCCGGGCATGGGCCGCGTATGGAACCCATACGCGGCGTATAGGGGGGTGTCGATTTAAAAATGTGGGTGTCTTTTATTAGGACCTTAATTTATGAAATTATTAGAGTAAATTACTATTTTGGTCCCTGTGGTTTGGTCATTTTAACCGTTTGAGTCCAAAATTGAATTTTTAACAATCAAGCCCTATGGTTTGTATTCTATAACTATTTCAGTCAATACACTACAGAGTTAGATTTTTCAGTTAGTTTTTTTATAAAATGACCAAAATACACTTGGACTGAAATGGTTATTTTTAATAACCTCAGGGGACCAAAAACGAAATTTACTCTCTCCACAAACATATTATATATATATAGGTTATGTTATATACACGGAATTTTTTTTATTTTATTTTTCAATTTTTTACATTTTAATTTTAAATCGCTCGGTTTTAAACGTCGTATTTAAACCATCATTTATCTAACAGAAAAATTAAAATCATTTGGCTATTATACTTTATTTAAACTGTTAGCTACTTAAATGTTCCCTTTAATCTATTTTGTTTATTTAAACCGCAAATTATTTTTAATTGTTATTTTATTTAAACGCGTTTTTTTATCGCTCAAATTATTACGCTTCTTTTTAATTTTTTTTGTATTTATACATGTTTTTCATTATTCGGCTAGTTTTAACGTATTTTATCAGTTCTTTTATTTGAACGTCTTTTTATTCGTTTATTAAAATGCTTTCTTTTTCAACAATTCATTTTATTAAAATCTTTTTCTCTTTTTTGATTCTTTGTCATAAATTATGTCATTTGTATTATTTTAAGATTAACTTGAGTTTGATTTTACAATTAGGCTTTTACGATATTAAAATTATATGTCTTTAGTTTATTTAAACTTTTTAAATTTTTTTGTATTTATACATTTTTTAATTGTTGAACGGTTTAAAAGCTATTTAAATAAAACATTGAAAAGCGAAAGATTTTAAAAGACTTTAAGTAAGATGAACGATTAAAAATAAATTTAAAAGCCGAATGATTATAAAAAAATATGTTTAAAAAGTCGAAAGATTTTAAAGCCGAACAATTTGAAGATTAGTGATTTTAAAAATTGTTTAAAAAACCAACCTTTTAAATTTAAAATCAATGTATAAAGAGTGATGTTTGAAAACCAAATGGTTTATAAACACTTAAAAAATGTTTTAGTAATTAACTTCCAGTTAAAATCCAAACGGTTTAAAAATATATTTTTAAAACTTTAAAAATAAAAAATAAAAATATTTTAACATATACACACATATATTAGTCAAACAGGTTAAATAATTTAACAGGTTGGTTTGAAAAAGAAAGTTTTTTAACAAACAAATAGAAAATACGTTCAAATAAAAGAGCGATAAATTACGTTTAAACGAGCCAAATAATTAAAAAATATGTATAAATACAAAAAAATTTAAAAAGAAGCTTATAGAATCGAACGATTAAAAAAATATTAAATAAAATAACAGTTAAAAAGACTTTGTGGTTTAAATAATAAAAAAGATTAAAAGGATCAAGGATGTTTAAGTAAGTTTAACCGTTCAAAAAAAAGTATAATAAGCCAAACGCTTTTGAATTTTCCGTTAGATAAGATGAATGTTTAAATACGACTTTATAACCGAGCGATTTAAAATTAAGCTTAGTATTTAAAAAACTTTTAAAAATAAAATAAAAACATTTCGTGCATCTATATATATATATATATATATATATATATATATATATATATAATATAATATAATATATAATATATATATATTAATACAAAAATAAATAATAGTTATTTTATATATATAATATTATAAATATATATATAATAATATATATATAATACAAAATAAATAATAAATAATATATATATATAATATATTTTTATAATATATAATAATATATATATATATATATATAATATGTTTGTGTGAGAGAGTAAATTACATTTTTGGTCCCTGAGGTTATTAAAAAATAACCATTTCAGTCCAAGGGCAGTTTGATCATTTTATTAAAAAATAACTGAAAAATCTAACTCTGTTAGTATATTGGACTGAAATAGTTATAGAATACAAACCATAAGGCTTGATTTGTTAGATAATTCGTTTTTGGACTCAAATGGTTAAAAAACCAAACCACAGGGACCAAAATAGTAATTTACTCAATATCTATTGAAGATAATGTTTGACATTGTGTCATGTTCGTCTGATGGGTCATCATGCACAAATCATCACAGGATATAGTTCCCACTAGATTCTGTTAAAAGCCTGTATTTTTACTTAATGTACCTATAT